>JAXLNO010000276.1:0-55572 GCA_038087875.1 Malacoraja senta | reverse complement strand
GGCAAGGTCGCCACAAATCCGGCAGTCGCCTATTTCCGGCAAGTTCCCCATGAATCCGGCAAGGCCGCCACAAATCCGGCAAGGTCGCCATAAATCCCGCAAGGTCACCACAAATCCGGCAAGATCGCCATATTTCCGGCAAGGTCGCCACAAATCCGGCAAGGTCGCCATATTTCCGACATCATGGCCATAATTCCGGCAAGGTCGCCACAAATCCGGCAAGGTCGCCATATTCCCGGCATGGTCGCCAGAATTCCGGCAACGTGGCAACAAATCAGGGAAGGTCGCCATATTTCCGGCAAGGTCCCCATTATTCCGGCAAGGTCGCCATACATCCGGCAAGGTCGCCATAAACCCGGCGAGGTCGCACTATTCACGGCAAGGCGCCATAAATCCGGCAAGGTCGCATTAATCCGGCAAGGTCGCCATATTTCCGGCAAGGTCGCCATAAATCCGGCGAGGTCGCCATAAATCCGGCAAGGTCGCCATAATTCCGGCGAGGTCGCCATATTTCCGGCAAGGTCGCCATAAATCCGGCAAGGTCGCCACAAATCCGGGAAGTTCGCCACATTTAAATCAAGGTAGCCATAAATTCGGCAAGGTCGCGTCAAATCCGGCAAGGTCGCTACATTTCCGGCAAGGTCGCCATAAATCCGGCAAGGTCGCCACAAATGAGGCAAGGTCGCCACAAATCCGGCAGTCGCCTATTTCCGGCAAGTTCGCCATGAATCCGACAAGGCCGCCACAAATCCGGCAAGGTCGCCATAAATCCCGCAAGGTCACCACAAATCCGGCAAGGTCGCCATATTTCCGGCAAGGTCGCCACAAATCCGGCAAGGTCGCCATATTTCCGACATCATGGCCATAATCCCGGCAAGGTCGCCACAAATCCGGCAAGGTCGCCATATTCCCGGCATGGTCGCCAGAATTCCGGCAACGTGGCAACAAATCAGGGAAGGTCGCCATATTTCCGCCAAGGTCGCCACAAATCCGACAAGGTCGCCATAAATCCGGAGAGGTCCCCATTATTCCGGCAAGGTCGCCATACATCCGGCAAGGTCGCCATAAACCCGGCGAGGTCGCAATATTCACGGCAAGGCGCCATCAATCCGGCAAGGTCGCATTATTCCGGCAAGGTCGCCATATTTCCGGCAAGGTCGCCATAAATCCGGCGAGGTCGCCATAAATCCGGCAAGGTCGCCACAAATCCGGGAAGTTCGCCACATTTAAATCAAGGTAGCCATAAATTCGGCAAGGTCGCCACAAATCCGGCAAGGTCGCCACATTTCCGGCAAGGTCGCAACAAATCGCCCAAGGTCGCCACAAATCCGGCAAGGTCGCCATAAATCAGGCAAGGTCGCCACAAATCCGGGATGGTCGCCACATCCCCGGCAAGGTCACCATTAATCCGCCAAGGTCGCCACAAACCCGTCAAGGTCGTCACATTTCAGGCAAGGTCGCCATATTTCCGGCAAGGTCGCCATAAATCCGTCAAGGTCGCCATAATTCCGGCGAGGTCGCCATATTTCCGGCAAGTTCGCCATAAACCCAGCAAGATCGCCATAAATCCGCAACGTAGCAATAAATCCGGCAAGGTCGCCATATTTCCGGCACGGTCGCCATAAATACGGCTAGGTCGCCACAAATCCGGCAAGGTCGCCACATTTCCAGCAAGGTCGCCATAAATCCGGCAATGGTCGCCATAAATCCGGGAAGGTAGCCACATTTCAATCAAGGTAGCCATAAATTCGGCACGGTCGCGTCAAATCCGGCAAGGTCGCCACATTTGCGGCAAGGTCGCCATAAATCCGTTAAGGTCGCCACAAATACGGAAAGGTCGCCACAATTCCGGCCAGGTCGCCAGAAATCTGAAAAGGTCGCCACAAATCCTGGATGGTCGCCACATCCCCGGCAAGGTCGCCATAAATCCGGCAAGGTCGCCACATATCCGTCAAGGTCGCCACATTTCAGGCAAGGTCGCCAGATTTCCGGCAAGGTCGCCATAAATCCGGCAAGGCCGCCACAAATCCGACAAGGTCGCCATAAATCCGGCAAGGTCACCCTATTCCCGGCAAGGTCGCCATAAATCCGGCACGGCCGCCACAAATCCGGCAAGGTCGCCACATTTCCGGCAATGTCGCAACAAATCGGCCAAGGTCGCCACAAATCCGACAAGGTCGCCATATTTCCGGCAAGGTCGGGATGAATCCGGCAAAGTCGCCACAAATCCGGCAAGGTAGCCATAGTTCCGGCAAGGTCGCCATAAATCCGTCAAGGTCGCCAAAAATCCGGCAAGGTCGCCGTATTTCCGGCAAGGTCGCCACAAATCCGGTAAGGTCGCCACAAATCCGGCAAGGTGGCGACAAATCCGGCAAGGTCGCCACATTTCAATCAAGGTAGCCATAAATTCGGCAAGGTCGCCACAAATCCAGCAAGGTCGCAACATTCCGGCAAGGGCGCCATGAATACGGCAAGGTCGCCACAAGTCCGGCTAGGTCGCCACATTGCCGGCAAGGTCACCATAAATCCGGCAAAGTCGACACAAATCCCACAAGGTCGCCATAAATCAGGCAAGGTCGCCACAAATCCGGCAAGGTCACCACATTTGCGGCAAGGTCGCCATAAATCCTGCAAGGTCGCCACAAATACAGCAAGGTCGCCACATCCCCGGCAAGGTCGCCATAAATCCGGCAAGGTCGCCACAAATCCGTCAAGTTCGCCACATTTCAGGCAAGGTCCCCGCATTTCCGGCAACTTCGCCATAAAAGGTACACAAAAATGCTGGAGAAACTCAGCGGGTGCAGCAGCATCTATGGAGCGAAGGAAATAGGCAACGTTTCGGGCCGAAAACCCTTCTTCAGACTGATAGGGGGTGGGGAGAAGGAAGGAAAAAAGGAAAAAGGCGGAGGAGGAGCCTGAGGGCTGGGGGAGGGGAGGAGACAACCAGAGGGCTGATGAAGGGGAGGAGACAACCAGAGGGCTAGCAGAATTGGGAGAATTCATTGTTCAAGCCCCCAGGATGTAGACTGCCCAAGCGGAATATGAGGTGCATTTCCTCCAATTTACGGTGTTGCTCGCTGTGGCCATGGAGGAGACCCAGGACAGAGAGGTCAGATACGGAATGGGAGGGGGAGTTGAAGTGCTGAGCCACCGGGCGGTCAAGTTGGTTAATGCGGACCGACCGGAGGTGTTCGACGAAACGATCGCCAATCCTCCGCTTGGTCACACCGATGTAGATCAGCTGGCATCTAGAGCAGCGGATGCAATAGATGTGGTTGGAGGAGATGCAGGTGAACCTCTGTCGCACCTGGAACGACTGCTTGGGTCCTTGAATGGAGTCGAGGGGGGAGGTGAAGGGACAAGTGTTGCATCTCTTGCGGTTGCAAGGGAAAGTACCAGGGGAGGGGGTGGTATGGGAGGGAAGGGAAGAATTGACACGGGAGTTACGGAGGGAGCGTCTTTGCGGAAGGCAGACATGGAGGGAGATGGGAAGATGTGGCGAGTGGTGGGGTCACGTTGGAGGTGGCGAAACTGACGGAGGATCACTTGTATGTGACGGCTGGTGGGGTGAAAGGTGAAGACTAGGGGGACTCTGCCCTTGTTGTGAGTGGGAGGATGGGGAGAGAGACCAGTGTTGCGGGGTATGGCAGAGACCCTGGTGCGAGCCTCATCTATGGCGGAGGAGGGGAACCGCCATAAATCCGGCAAAGTCGTCACAAATCCGACAAGGTCGCCATAAATCCGGCAAGGTCGCCACATTTCCGGCAAGGACGCCATAAATCCGGCAAGGTCGCCACAAATCCGGCAAGGTCGCCAAATTTCCGGCAAGGTCGCCATATTTCCGGCTAGGTCGCCACAAATCCGGCAAGGTCGCCATATTTCCGGCAAGGTCGCCATAAATCCGGCAAGGTCGCCACAAATCCGGCAAGGTGGCGACAAATCCGGCAAGGTCGCCACATTTCAATCAAGGTAGCCATAAATTCGGCAAGGTCGCCACAAATCCAGCAAGGTCGCAACATTCCGGCAAGGTCGCCATAAATCCGGCATCGTCGCCATAAATCCGGCAAGGTCACCACATTTCCGGCAAGGTCGCCATGAATCCGGCAAGGTCGCCACAAGTCCGGCTTGGTCGCAACAAGTCCGGCTAGGTCGCCACATTGCCGGCAAGGTCGCCATAAATCCGGCAAGGTCGCCATAAATCAGGCAAAGTCGGCACAAATGCGGCAAGGTCGGCATATTTCTGGCAAGGTCGCCATAAATCCGGCAAGGTCGCCACAAATGCGGCAAGGTCGCCATAAATCCGGCAAGGTCGCCATAAATCCGGTAAGGTCGCCACAAATCCGGCAAGGTCGCCATAAATCCGGCAAGGTCGCCACAAATCCGGCAGAGTCGCCTATTTCCGGCAAGGTAGCCATAAATCCGGCACGGCCGCCACAAATCCGGCAAGGTCGCCACATTTCCGGCAAGGTCGCAACAAATCGCCCAAGGTCGCCACAAATCCGGCAAGGTCGCCATATTTCCGGCAAGGTCGCCATGAATCCGGCAAAGTCGCCACAAATCCGGCAAGGTAGCCATATTTCCGGCAAGGTCGCCATAAATCCGTCAAGGTCGCCAAAAATCCGGCAAGGTCGCCATATTTCCGGCAAGGTCGCCACAACTCCGGCAATGTCACCATATTTCCGGCAAGGTCGCCATAAATCCGGCAAGGTCGCCACAAATCCGGCAAGGTAGCGACAAATCCGGCAAGGTCGCCACATTTCAATCAAGGTAGCCATAAATTCGGCAAGGTCGCCACAAATCCAGCAAGGTCGCAACATTCCGGCAAGGTCGCCATGAATCCTGCAAGGTCGCCACAAGTCCGGCTAGTTCGCCACATTGCCGGCAAGGTCGCCTTAAATCCGGCAAGGTCGCCACAAATCCCACAAGGTCGCCATAAATCCGGCAAGGTCGCCACAAATCCGGCAAGGTCACCACATTTGCGGCAAGGTCGCCATAAATCCTGCAAGGTCGCCACAAATACGGCAAGGTCGCCACATCCACGGCAAGGTCGCCATAAATCCGGCAAGGTCGCCACAAATCCGTCAAGTGCGCCACATGTCAGGGAAGGTCGCCGCATTCCGGCAACGTCGCCATAAATCCGGCAAGGTCGCCATAAATCCGGCAAGGTCGCCACATTTCCGGCAAGGACGCCTTAAATCCGGCAAGGTCGCCACAAATCCGGCAAGGTCGCCACATTCCCGGCAAGGTCGCCATATTTCCGGCAAGGTCACCACAAATCCGGCAAGGTCGCCATATTTCCGGCAAGGTCGCCATAAATCTGGCAAGGTCGCCACAAATCCGGCAAGGTGGCGACAAATCCGGCAAGGTCGCCACATTTCAATCAAGGTAGCCATAAATTCGGCAAGGTCGCCACAAATCCAGCAAGGTCGCAACATTCCGGCAAGGTCGCCATAAATCCGGCATCCTCGCCACAAATCCGGCAAGGTCACCACAAGTCCGGCTAGGTCGCCACATTGCCGGCAAGGTCGCCATAAATCCGGCAAGGTCGCCACAAATCCCACAAGGTCGCCATAAATCCGGCAAGGTCGCCACATTTCCGGCAAGGTCGCAACAAATCTGGCAAGGTCGCCGCAAATCCGAAAAGGTCGCCATATATTCCGGCAATGTCGCCATAAATCCCGCAAGGTCGCCACAAATCTGGCAACTTCGCCATATTTCCGGGAAGGTCGCATGAATCCGGCAAGGTCGCCACAAATCCGGCAAGGTAGCCATATTTTCGGCAAGGTCGCCATAAATCCGGCAAGGTCGCCACAAATCCGGCAAGGTCGCCATATTTCCGGCAAGGTCGCCACAAATCCGGCAAGGTCGCCATATTTCCGGCAAGGTCGCCATAATTCCGGCATGGTGGCCACAAATCAGGGAAGATCGCCATATTTCCGGCAAGGTCGCCATACATCTGGCAAGTTCGCCATATTTCCGGCACGATCGCCATAAATCCGGCAAGGTCGCCACAAATCCGGCAAGGTCGTCATATTTCCGGCACGGTCGCCATAAATCCGGCAAGGTCGCCACAAAACCGGCAAGGTCACCACATTTGCGGCAAAGGTCGCCATAAATCCTGCAAGGTCGCCACAAATACGGCAAGGTCGCCACATCCACGGCAAGGTCGCCATAAATCCGGCAAGGTCGCCACAAATCCGTCAAGTTCGCCACATGTCAGGGAAGGTCGCCGCATTTCCAGCAACGTCGCCATAAATCCGGCAAGGTCGCCATAAATCCGGCAAGGTCGCCACATTTCCGGCAAGGACGCCATAAATCCGGCAATGTCGCCACAAATCCGGCAAGGTGGCGACAAATCCGGCAAGGTCGCCACATTTCAATCAAGGTAGCCATAAATTCGGCAAGGTCGCCACAAATCCAGCAAGGTCGCAACATTCCGGCAAGGTCGCCATAAATCCGGCATCCTCGCCACAAATCCGGCAAGGTCACCACAAGTCCGGCTAGGTCGCCACATTGCCCGCAAGGTCGCCATAAATCCGGCAAGGTCGCCACAAATCCCACAAGGTCGCCATAAATCCGGCAAAGTCGCCACATTTCCGGCAAGGTCGCAACAAATCTGGCAAGGTCGCCGCAAATCCGACAAGGTCGCCATATATTCCGGCAATGTCGCCATTAATCCCGCAAGGTCGCCACAAATCTGGCAACTTCGCCATATTTCCGGGAAGGTCGCATGAATCCGGCAAGGTCGCCACAAATCCGGCAAGGTAGCCATATTTTCGGCAATGTCGCCATAAATCCGGCAAGGTCGCCACAAATCCGGCAAGGTCGCCATATTTCCGGCAAGGTCGCCACAAATCCGGCAAGGTCGCCATATTTCCGGCAAGGTCGCCATAATTCCGGCATGGTGGCCACAAATCATGGAAGATCGCCATATTTCCGGCAAGGTCGCCGTACATCTGACAAGTTCGCCATATTTCCGGCACGATCGCCATAAATCTGGCAAGGTCGCCACAAATCCGGCAAGGTCGTCATATTTCCGGCACGGTCGCCATAAATCCGGCAAGGTCGCCACAAAACCGGCAAGTTCGCCATATTTGCGGCATGGTCGCAATAAACCCCGCAAGGTCGCCACAAATCCGGCAAGGTCACCACATTTCCGGCAAGGTCGCCATGAATCCGGTAAGGTCGGCACAAGTCCGGCAAGGTCGCCACATTGCCGGAAAGGTCGCCATAAATCCGACAAGGTCGCCACAAATCCCACAAGGTCGGCATAAATCCGGCAAGGTCGCCACAAATACGGCAAGGTCGCCACATCCCCGGCAAGGTCGCCCTAAATCCGGCAAGGTCGCCATAAATCCGGCAAGGTCGCCACAAATCCGGCAAGGTCGCCACATTTGCGCCAAGGTCGCCACAAATCCGGCAAGGTCGCCATAAATCCGGCAAGGTGGCGACAAATCCGGCAAAGTCGCCACATTTCAATCAAGGTAGCCATAAATTCGGCAAGGTCGCGTCAAAGCCGGCAAGGTCGGCACATTACCGGCAAGGTAGCCATAAATCCGGCAAGGTCGCCGCAAATCCGGCAAGGTCGCCATATTTCCGGCAAGGTCGCCACAAATCCGGCAAGGTCGCCATATTTCCGGCAAGGTCGCCATAAATCCGGCATGGTGGCCACAAATCAGGGAAGGTCGCCATATTTCCGGCAAGGTCACCATACATCCGGCAAGTTCGCCATATTTCCGGCACGCTCGCCATAAATCCGGCAAGGTCGCCACAAAACCGGCAAGGTCGCCATATTACCGGCAATGTCGCAATAAACCCCGCAAGGTCGCCACAAATCCGGCAAGGTCGCCATATTTCCGGCAATGTCGCCATAAATCCGGCAAGGTCGCCATACATCTGGCAAGGTCGCCACAAATCCGGCAGAGTCGCCTATTTCCGGCAAGGTCGCCATAAATCCGGCACGGCCGCCACAAATCCGGCAAGGTCGCCACATTTCCGGCAAGGTCGCAACAAATCTGGCAAAGTCGCCACAAATCCGACAAGGTCGCCATATTTCCGGCAAGGTCGCCATAAATTCCGCAAGGTCGCCACAAATCCGGCAAGGTCGCCATATTTCCGGCAAGGTCGCCATGAATCCGGCAAGGTCGCCACATTTCCGGGAAGTTCGCCGTCGATCCGGCAAGGTCGCCACATATCCGGCAAGGTAGCAACATTCGGGTAAGGTCGCCATAAATCCGGCATCGTCGCCACAAATCTAGCAAGGTCACCACATTTCCGGCAAAGTCGCCATGAATCCGGCAAGGTCGCCACAAATCCAGCAAGGTCGCAACATTCCGGCAAGGTCGCCATAAATCCGGCATCCTCGCCACAAATCCGGCAAGGTCACCACAAGTCCGGCTAGGTCGCCACATTGCCGGCAAGGTCGCCATAAATCCGGCAAGGTCGCCACAAATCCCACAAGGTCGCCATAAATCCGGCAAGGTCGCCACAAATCCGGCAAGGTCGCCAGATTTCCGGCAAGGTCGCAACAAATCTGGCAAGGTCGCCGCAAATCCGACAAGGTCGCCGTATATTCCGGCAATGTCGCCATAAATCCCGCAAGGTCGCCACAAATCTGGCAACGTCGCCATATTTCCGGGAAGGTCGCAGGAATCCGGCAAGGTCGCCACAAATCCGGCAAGGTAGCCATATTTTCGGCAATGTCGCCAAAAATCCGGCAAGGTCGCCACAAATCCGGCAAGGTCGCCATATTTCCGGCAAGGTCGCCACAAATTCGGCAAGGTCGCCATATTTCCGGCAAGGTCGCCATAATTCCGGCATGGTGGCCACAAATCAGGGAAGATCGCCATATTTCCGGCAAGGTCGCCATACATCTGGCAAGTTCGCCATATTTCCGGCACGATCGCCATAAATCCGGCAAGGTCGCCACAAATCCGGCAAGGTCGTCATATATCCGGCACGGTCGCCATAAATCCGGCAAGGTCGCCACAAAACTGGCAAGTTCGCCATATTTGCGGCATGGTCGCAATAAACCCCGCAAGGTCGCCACAAATACGGCAAGGTCGCCATATTTCCGGCAAGGTCGCCATAAATCCGGCAAGGTCGCCACAAATCCGGCAGAGTCGCCTATTTCCGGCAAGGTCGCCATAAATCCGGCACGGCCGCCACAAATGCGGCAAGGTCGCCACATTTCCGGCAAGGTCGCAACAAATCTGGCAAAGTCGCCACAAATCCGACAAGGTCGTCATATTTCCGGCAAGGTCGCCATAAATCCCGCAAGGTCGCCACAAATCCGGCAAGGTCGCCATATTTCCGGCAAGGTCGCCATGATTCCGGCAAGGTCGCCACAAATCCGGCAAGGTAGCCATATTTCCGGCAAGGTCGCCACAAATCCGGCAAGGTCGCAACATTCGGGTAAGGTCGCCATAAATCCGGCATCATCGCCACAAATCCGGCAAAGTCACCACATTTCCGGCAAGGTCGCCATGAATCCGGTAAGGTCGGCATAAGTCCGGCAAGGTCGCCACATTGCCGGAAAGGTCGCCATAAATCAGGCAAGGTCGCCACAAATCCCACAAGGTCGGCATAAATCCGGCAAGGTCGCCGCAAATACGGCAAGGTCGCCACATCCCCGGCAAGGTCGCCATAAATCCGGCAAGGTCGCCATAAATCCGGCAAGGTCGCCACAAATCTGGCAAGGTCGCCACATTTCAATCAAGGTAGCCATAAATTCGGCAAGGTCGCGTCAAAGCCGGCAAGGTCGCCATAGATCCGGTAAGGTCGCCACACATCCAGCAAGGTCGCAAAATTCCGGCAAGGTCGCCATAAATCCGGCAAGGTCGCCACAAATCCGGCAAGGTCGCCATATTTCCGGCAAGGTCGCCACAAATCCGGCAAGGTCGCCATATTTCAGGCAAGGTCGCCATAAATCCGGCATGGTGGCCACAAATCAGGGAAGGTCGCCACAAATCCGGCAGAGCCGCCTATTTCCGGCAAGGTCGCCATAAATCCGGCACGGCCGCCACAAATCCGGCAAGGTCACCACATTTCCGGCAAGGTCGCAACAAATCTGGCAAAGTCGCCACAAATCCGACAAGGTCGCCATATTTCCGGCAAGGTCGCCATAAATCCCGCAAGGTCGCCACAAATCCGGCAAGGTCGCCATATTTCCGGCAAGGTCGCCATGAATCCGACAAGGTCGCCACAAATCCGGCAAGGTAGCCATATTTCCGGCAAGGCCGCCATGAATCCGGCAAGGTCGCCACAAATCCGGCAAGGTCGCCATATTTCCGGCAAGGTCACCATCAATCCGGCAAGGTCGCCACAAATCAGGCAAGGTGGCGTCAAATCCGGCAAGGTCGCCACATTTCAATCAAGGTAGCCATAAATTCGGCAAGGTCGCGTCAAATCCGGCAAGGTCGACACATTTCCTGGAAGTTCGCCATCGATCCGGCAAGGTCGCCACATATCCGGCAAGGTCGCAACATTCGGGTAAGGTCGCTATAAATCCGGCATCATCGCCACAAATCTAGCAAGGTCACCACATTTCCGGCAAGGTCGCCATGAATCCGGCAAGGTCGCCACAAGTCCGGCAAGGTCGCCACATTGCCGGAAAGGTCGCCATAAATCCGGCAAGGTCGCCACAAATCCCACAAGGTCGCCATAAATCCGGCAAGGTCGCCACAAATACGGCAAGGTCGCCACATCCCAGGCAAGGTCGCCATAAATCCGGCACGGTCGCCATAAATCCGGTAAGGTAGCCACAAATCCCGCAAGGTCGCCATAAATCAGGCAAGGTCGCCACAAATCCGGCAAGGTCGCCACATTTGCGGCAAGGTCGCCTTAATCCGGTAAGGTCGCCACAAATACGGAAAGGTCGCCACAATTACGGCAAGGTCGCCAGAAATCTGACAAGGTCGCCACAAATCCGGGATGGTCGCCACATGCCCGGCATCCTCGCCACAAATCCGGCAAGGTCACCACAAGTCCGGCTAGGTCGCCACATTGCCGGCAAGGTCGCCATAAATCCGGCAAGGTCGCCACAAATCCCACAAGGTCGCCATAAATCCGGCAAGGTCGCCACAAATCCGGCAAGGTCGCCAGATTTCCGGCAAGGTCGCAACAAATCTGGCAAGGTCGCCGCAAATCCGACAAGGTCGCCGTATATTCCGGCAATGTCGCCATAAATCCCGCAAGGTCGCCACAAATCTGGCAACGTCGCCATATTTCCGGGAAGGTCGCAGGAATCCGGCAAGGTCGCCACAAATCCGGCAAGGTAGCCATATTTTCGGCAATGTCGCCAAAAATCCGGCAAGGTCGCCACAAATCCGGCAAGGTCGCCATATTTCCGGCAAGGTCGCCACAAATTCGGCAAGGTCGCCATATTTCCGGCAAGGTCGCCATAATTCCGGCATGGTGGCCACAAATCAGGGAAGATCGCCATATTTCCGGCAAGGTCGCCATACATCTGGCAAGTTCGCCATATTTCCGGCACGATCGCCATAAATCCGGCAAGGTCGCCACAAATCCGGCAAGGTCGTCATATATCCGGCACGGTCGCCATAAATCCGGCAAGGTCGCCACAAAACTGGCAAGTTCGCCATATTTGCGGCATGGTCGCAATAAACCCCGCAAGGTCGCCACAAATACGGCAAGGTCGCCATATTTCCGGCAAGGTCGCCATAAATCCGGCAAGGTCGCCACAAATCCGGCAGAGTCGCCTATTTCCGGCAAGGTCGCCATAAATCCGGCACGGCCGCCACAAATGCGGCAAGGTCGCCACATTTCCGGCAAGGTCGCAACAGATCTGGCAAAGTCGCCACAAATCCGACAAGGTCGTCATATTTCCGGCAAGGTCGCCATAAATCCCGCAAGGTCGCCACAAATCCGGCAAGGTCGCCATATTTCCGGCAAGGTCGCCATGATTCCGGCAAGGTCGCCACAAATCCGGTAAGGTAGCCATATTTCCGGCAAGGTCGCCACAAATCCGGCAAGGTCGCAACATTCGGGTAAGGTCGCCATAAATCCGGCATCATCGCCACAAATCCGGCAAAGTCACCACATTTCCGGCAAGGTCGCCATGAATCCGGTAAGGTCGGCATAAGTCCGGCAAGGTCGCCACATTGCCGAAAAGGTCGCCATAAATCAGGCAAGGTCGCCACAAATCCCACAAGGTCGGCATAAATCCGGCAAGGTCGCCACAAATACGGCAAGGTCGCCACATCCCCGGCAAGGTCGCCATAAATCCGGCAAGGTCGCCATAAATCCGGCAAGGTCGCCACAAATCTGGCAAGGTCGCCACATTTCAATCAAGGTAGCCATAAATTCGGCAAGGTCGCGTCAAAGCCGGCAAGGTCGCCATAGATCCGGTAAGGTCGCCACACATCCAGCAAGGTCGCAAAATTCCGGCAAGGTCGCCATAAATCCGGCAAGGTCGCCACAAATCCGGCAAGGTCGCCATATTTCCGGCAAGGTCGCCACAAATCCGGCAAGGTCGCCATATTTCAGGCAAGGTCGCCATAAATCCGGCATGGTGGCCACAAATCAGGGAAGGTCGCCACAAATCCGGCAGAGCCGCCTATTTCCGGCAAGGTCGCCATAAATCCGGCACGGCCGCCACAAATCCGGCAAGGTCACCACATTTCCGGCAAGGTCGCAACAAATCTGGCAAAGTCGCCACAAATCCGACAAGGTCGCCATATTTCCGGCAAGGTCGCCATAAATCCCGCAAGGTCGCCACAAATCCGGCAAGGTCGCCATATTTCCGGCAAGGTCGCCATGAATCCGACAAGGTCGCCACAAATCCGGCAAGGTAGCCATATTTCCGGCAAGGCCGCCATGAATCCGGCAAGGTCGCCACAAATCCGGCAAGGTCGCCATATTTCCGGCAAGGTCACCATCAATCCGGCAAGGTCGCCACAAATCAGGCAAGGTGGCGTCAAATCCGGCAAGGTCGCCACATTTCAATCAAGGTAGCCATAAATTCGGCAAGGTCGCGTCAAATCCGGCAAGGTCGACACATTTCCTGGAAGTTCGCCATCGATCCGGCAAGGTCGCCACATATCCGGCAAGGTCGCAACATTCGGGTAAGTTCGCTATAAATCCGGCATCATCGCCACAAATCTAGCAAGGTCACCACATTTCCGGCAAGGTCGCCATGAATCCGGCAAGGTCGCCACAAGTCCGGCAAGGTCGCCACATTGCCGGAAAGGTCGCCATAAATCCGGCAAGGTCGCCACAAATCCCACAAGGTCGCCATAAATCCGGCAAGGTCGCCACAAATACGGCAAGGTCGCCACATCCCAGGCAAGGTCGCCATAAATCCGGCACGGTCGCCATAAATCCGGTAAGGTAGCCACAAATCCCGCAAGGTCGCCATAAATCAGGCAAGGTCGCCACAAATCCGGCAAGGTCGCCACATTTGCGGCAAGGTCGCCTTAATCCGGTAAGGTCGCCACAAATACGGAAAGGTCGCCACAATTACGGCAAGGTCGCCAGAAATCTGACAAGGTCGCCACAAATCCGGGATGGTCGCCACATGCCCGGCAAGGTCGCCATAAATCCGACAAGGTCGCCACAAATCCGTCAAGGTCGCCACATTTCAGGCAAGGTCGCCACAAATCCGGCAAGGTCGCCACATTCCCGCCAAGGTCGCCATAAATCCGGCAAGGTCGCCACAAATCCGGCAAGGTCGCCACATTTACGGCAAGTCGCAATATTTCCGGCAAGGGCGCCATTAATCTGGCAAGGTAGCCACAAATGCGGCAAGGTCGACATATTTCCGGCAAGGTCGCCATAAATCAGGCAAAGTCGGCACAAAGGCGGCAAGCTCGGCATATTTCCGGCAAGGTCGCCATAAATCCAGCAAGGTCGCCACAAATGCGGCAAGGTCGCTATATTCCCGGCAAGGTCGCCATAAATCCGGCAAGGTCGCCATATATCCGGCAAGGTCGCCACAAATCCGGCAAGGTCGCCATAAATACGGCAAGGTCGCCACAAATCCGGCAGAGTCGCCTATTTCCGACAAGGTCGCTATAAATCCGGCACGGCCGCCACAAATCCGGCAAGGTCGCCACATTTCCGGCAAGGTCGCAACAAATCTGGCAAGGTAGCCACAAATGCGGCAAGGTCGACATATTTCTGGCAAGGTCGCCATAAATCAGGCAAAGTCGGCACAAAGGCGGCAAGCTCGGCATATTTCCGGCAAGGTCGCCATAAATCCAGCAAGGTCGCCACAAATGCGGCAAGGTCGCCATATTCCCGGCAAGGTCGCCATAAATCCGGCAAGGTCGCCATATATCCGGCAAGGTCGCCACAAATCCGGCAAGGTCGCCATAAATACGGCAAGGTCGCCACAAATCCGGCAGAGTCGCCTATTTCCGGCAAGGTCGCTATAAATCCGGCACGGCCGCCACAAATCCGGCAAGGTCGCCACATTTCCGGCAAGGTCGCAACAAATCTGCCAAGGTCGCCACAAATCAGACAAGGTCGACATATTTCCGGCAAGGTCGCCATAAATCCCGCAAGGTCGCCACATATCCGGCAAGGTCGCCATATTTCCGGCAAGGTCGCCACAAATCCGGCAAGGTCGCCATAAATCCGGCAAGGTGGCGACAAATCCGGCAAGGTCGCCACATTTCAATCAAGGTAGCCATAAATTCGGCAAGTTCGCATCAAAGCCTGCAAGGTCGGCACATTTCCGGCAAGGTGGCCATAGATCCGGCAAGCTCGCCACACATCCAGCAACGTCGCAAAATTCCGGCAAGGTCGCCATAAATCCGGAATCGTCGCCACAAATCCGGCAAGGTAGCCACATTTCCGGCAAGGTCGCCATGAATCCGGTAAGGTCGCCACAAGTCCGGCAAGGTCGCCACATTGCCGGAAAGGTCGCCATAAATCCGGCAAGGTCGCCACAAATCCCACAAGGTCGCCATAAATCCGGCAACGTCGCCACAAATACGGCAAGGTCGCCACATCCCGGCAAGGTCGCCATAAATCCGGCAAGTTCGCCACAAATCCGTCAAGGTCGCCACATTTCCAGCAAGGTCGCCGCATTTCCGGCAACGTCGCAATAAATCCGGTAGGGTCGTCACAAATCCGACAAGGTCGCCAGAAATCCGGCAAGGTCGCCACATTTCCGGCAAGGACGCCATTAATCCGGCAAGGTCGCCACAAATCCGGCAAGGTCGCCATATTTCCGGCAAGGTCGCCATAAATCCGGCAAGGTCGGCACAAATCCGGCAAGGTCGCCACATTCCCGGCAAAGTCGCCATATTTCCGGCAAGGTCGCCATAAATCCGGCAATGTCGCCACAAATGCGGCAAGGTCGCCATATTTCCGGCAAAGTCGCCATAAATCCGGCAAGGTCGCCACAAATGCGGCAAGGTCGACATATTTCCGGCAAGGTCGCCATAAATTCGGCAAGGCCGCCATAAATCCGGCAAGGTCGCCACAAATCCGGCAAGGTCGCCACAAATCCGGCACGGTCGCCATAAATCCGGCAAAGTCGCCACAAATCCGGCAGAGTCGCCTATTTCCGGCAAGGTCGCCATAAATCCGGTAAGGCCGCCACAAATCCGGCAAGGTCGCCACATTTCTGGCAAGGTCGCAATAAATCTGGCAACGTCACCACAAATCCGACAAGGTCGCCATATTTCCGGCAAGGTCGCCATAAATCCGGCAAGTTCGCCACAAATCCGACAAGATCGCCATATTCCCGTCACGGTCGCCATATTTCCGGCAAGGTCGCCATAAATCCGGCGAGGTCGCCATACTTCCGGCACGATCGCCATAAGTACGACAAGGGCGCCACAGGGCTCAGGGCTCCATTCTTGGAACCATTTTGTTCAACATTTATATGCTCCCCCCAAGGTCAGATCATAGAGCATTTTAACATATCTTACCACACTTATGCCGATGGCACTCAACTATATATCGCAGTGTCACCACATGACCATAGTCCCCTACACGCACTGAGCCAATGTGTCAAACATATCAATGAGTGGATGAACCAGAACTTCCTCCAGCTGAATGCAAATAAGACAGAAATTATTGTCTTTGGTCCCAAAAAAACAAGGCTAGTGGTGAGTGCTCAACTCGACTCAATTGCACTGAAAACCACAGACAAAGCCAGAACCCTTGGTGTAGTTATGGACTCGGATTTGAATTTTAACAGCCATATAAAGACATTACCGGATCTGCCTATTAGCATCTAAAAAAAATTGCAAGAATCAAGGGATTTCTGTCCAAATAAGACACTGAAAACCTTGTTCATGCATATATTTTTAGTAGGTTAGATTATTGTAATGGCATCTTTACAGGTCTCAATAAAAAATCAATTAAACAACTGCAGCTGATCCAAAATGCCGTTGCCAGTCCTGACCAACACCAAGAAAATGGACCACATTGCACCTGTCCTTAAATCTTTGCACTGGCTCCCTGTGTGTAAGAGGATAGATTTTAAAATTATGTTACTGACCTACAAGGCACTGAATGGTCTAGGTCCAAAATACATCTCTGACCTACTTGTTGTATATGAGGCGCCTAGACTCCTCAGGTCTTCAGGAACAGGTTAACTCTGTGTTCCCAGGGTCAGAACTAAAAAGGCTGAAGCAGCATTCGGTTTTTATGCTCCACACCTGTGGAACAAGCTCCCTGAACACCTGAGGTGGGCACAGACTGTAAGCGCATTTAAATCAGGCCATAAAACACTGTTGTTTACTATAGCTTTTCCATAACCTGACATGCAGGTAACGTTAACTGTCTAATTTTAACCATTTTATATGCTTTTTAAACTTGTTTTATTGCTTCATTGACGTTGTTTTATTATTCATACATTTGTCGTATTGCTTATTTTCCAATTTTAATTTATTGACTATTTTATTTTTTCTTTCCTGTAAAGCACCTTGAATTGCTGTTTGCACGAATGGTGCTATACAAATAAATCTGCCTTGCCTTGCCTTGCCTTGCCACAAATCCGGCAAGGTCGCCATATTTCCAGCACGGTCGCCACATTTCCGGCAAGGACGCCACATTATCGGCAAGGTCGCAATAAATCTGGCAAGGTCGCCACAAATCCGGCAAGGTCGCCACATTTCCGGCAAGGTCGCCATTAATCCGGCAAGGTCGCCACAAACCCGGCAAAGTCGCCACATTCCCGACAAGGCCGCCATAAATCCGGCAAGGTCGCTACAAATCCGGCAAGGTCGCCACATTTTTGGCAAGGTCGCCATAAATCGGCAAGGTCGGCGCAAATCCGTCTAGGTCGCCATAAATCCGGCCAAGGCCGCCACATAACCGGCAAGGACGCCACATTTCCGTCAAGGTCGCCATATTTCCGGCAAGGTCGCCACAGATACGGCAAGGTCGCCATATTTCCGGCAAGATCGCCATAATTCCGGCAAGGTCGCCACAAATCCGGCAAGTCGCCATATTTCCGGCATGGTCGCCATAATTCCGGCAAGGTGGCCACAAATCAGGGATGGTCGCCATATTTCCGGCAATGTCGCCATAAATCCGGAAGTTGGTCTCAAATCCGGCTAGGTCGCCATATTTCTGGCGAGGTCGCCTTATTCCGGCAAGGTGGCCTCAAATCCGGCAAGGTCGCCACATTCCGGCAATGGCGCCATAAATCCGGCTAAGTCGCCACAAACCCGGCAAGGTCGCCACATTTCCGGCAAGGTCGCCATAAATCCTGTAAGGTCGCCACAAATCCGACAAGGTCTCCACATTTCCGGCAAGGTCGCCATATTTCCGGCAAGGTCTCCATAAATCCGTCAAGTTCGCCACAAATGCGGCAAGGTCGACATATTTCCGGCAAGGTCGCAATAAATCCTGCAAGGTCGCCACAAATGCGGCAAGTTCGACATATTTCCGGCAAGGTCGCCATGAATCCGGCAAGGTCGCCACAAATGCGGCTACGTCGCCATATTTCCAGCAAGGTCGCCATAAACCCGGCAAAGTCGCCATAAATCCGTCAAGGTCGGCACAAATCCGGCAAGGTCACCACATTTCCGGCAAGGTCGCCACAAATCCGACAAGGTCGCCAAAAATACGGCAAGGTCGCTATATTTCCGACATGGCCGCCATAAATCCGACAAGGTCGCCACAAATCCGGCAAGGTCGCCACATTTACGGCAAGGTCGCCATAAATCAGCAAGGTCGGCACAAATCCGGCAAGGTCGCCACATTCCCGGCAAGGTCGCCATAAATCCGGCAAGGTCGCCACAAATCCGGCAAGGTCGCCACATTTCCGGCAAGGTCGCCATAAATCCCGCAAGGTCGCCACAAATCCGGCCAGGTCGCCATATTTCAGGCTAGGTCGCCATAAATCCGGCAACGTCGCCACAAATCCGGCAAGGTCGCCATATTTCCGGCAAGGTCGCCTCAGATACGGCAAGGTCGCCATAATTCCGGCAAGATCGCCATAAATCCGGCAAGGTCGCCACAAATCCGGCAAGGTCGCCATATTTCCGGCATGGTCGCCATAAATCCCGCAAGGTCGCCACAAATCCGGCTAGGTCGCCGTATTTCCGGCAAGGTCGCCATAAATCCAGCAAGGTCGCCACAAATCCGGCAATATTCGCCACATCCCCGGCAAGGTCGCCATAAATCCGGCAAGGTCGCCACAAATCCGGCAAGGTCGCCACATTTCCGGCAAGGACGCCAAATTTCCGGCAAGGTCGCAATAAATCTGGCAAGGTCGCCACAAATCCGGCAAGGTCGCCACATTTCCGGCAAGGTCGCCATTATTCCGGCAACGTCGCCACAAACCCGGCAAGGTCACAACATTTCCGGCAAGGTCGCCATTATTCCGGGAAGGTCGACATAGATCCGGCAAGGTCGCCACATTCCCGGAAAGGCCGCCATAAACCCGGCAAGGTCGCCACAAATCCGGCAAGTTCGCCACATTTCCGGCAAGGTCGCCATAAATCGGCAAGGTCGGCACAAATCCGGCAAGGTCGCCATAAATCCGGCAAGGCCGCCACAAATCCAGCAAGGACGCCACATTTCCGGCAAGGTCGCAATAAATCAGGCAAGGTCGCCACAAATCAGACAAGGTCGCCATATTTCCGGCAAGGTCGCCATAAATCCCGCAAGGTCGCCACAAATCCGGCAAGGTCGCCATATATCCGGCAAGGTCGCCATAAATCCGGCAAGGTCGCCACTAATCCGGCAAAGTCGCCATATTTCCGGCAAGGTCACCACAGATACGGCAAGGTTGCCATATTTCCGGCAAGATCGCCATAACTCCGGCAAGGTCGCCATATTTCCGGCATGGTCGCCATAATTCTGGGAAGGTGGCCACAAATCAGGTCGCCATATTTCCGGCAATGTCGCTATAAATCCGGAAGGTGGCCTCAAATCCGGCTAGGTCGCCATATATCTGGCGAGGTCGCCTTAATCCGGCAAGGTGGCCTCAAATCCGGCAAGGTCGCCACATTCCCGGCAAGGGCGCCATAAATCCGGCAAAGTCGCCACAAACCCGGCAAGGTCGCCACATTTCCGGCAAGGTCGCCATAAATCCTGCAAGGTCGCCACAAATCCGGCAAGGTCGCCACATTTCCGGCAAGGTCGCCATATTTCCGGCAATGTCTCCATAAATCCGTCAAGTTCGCCACAAATGCGGCAAGGTCGACATATTTCCTGCAAGGTCGCCATGAATCCGGCAAGGTCGCCACATATCCGGCAACGTCGCCATATTTCCAGCAAGGTCACCATAAATCCGGCAAACTCGCCATAAATCCGGCAAGGACGCCACAAATCCGGCAAGGTCATCACATTTCAGGCAAGGTCGCCACAAATCCGGCAAGGTCGCTATATCCGACAAGGCCGCCATAAATCCGGCAAGGTCGCCACAAATCCGGCAAGGTCGCCACATTTCCGGCAAGGTCGCCATAAATCAGCAAGGTCGGCACAAATCCGGCAAGGTCGCCACATTCCCGGCAAGGTCGCCATAAATCCGGCAAGGTCGCCACAAATCCGGCAAGGTCCCCACATTCCCGGCAATGTCGCCATAAATCCGGCAAGGTCGCCACAAATCCGGCAAGGTCGCCATATTTCCGGCAAGGTCGCCTCAGATACGGCAAGGTCACCATAATTCCGGCAAGATCGCCATAATTCCGGCAAGGTCGCCACAAATCCGGCAAGGTCGCCATATTTCCGGCATGGTCGCCATAAATCCCGCAAGGTCGCCACAAATCCGGCTAGGTCGCCGTATTTCCGGCAAGGTCGCCATAAATCCAGCAAGGTCGCCACAAATCCGGCAATATTCGCCACATCCCCGGCAAGGTCGCCATAAATCCGGCAAGGTCGCCACAAATCCGGCAAGGTCGCCACATTTCCGGCAAGGACGCCAAATTTCCGGCAAGGTCGCAATAAATCTGGCAAGGTCGCCACAAATCCGGCAAGGTCGCCACATTTCCGGCAAGGTCGCCATAAATCGGCAAGGTCGGCACAAATCCGGCAAGGTCGCCATAAATCCGGTAAGGCCGCCACAAATCCAGCAAGGACGCCACATTTCCGGCAAGGTCGCAATAAATCTGGCAAGGTCGCCACAAATCAGACAAGGTCGCCATATTTCCGGCAAGGTCGCATAAATCCCGCAAGGTCGCCACAAATCCGGCAAGGTCGCCATATATCCGGCAAGGTCGCCATAAATCCGGCAAGGTCGCCACTAATCCGGCAAAGTCGCCATATTTCCGGCAAGGTCACCACAGATACGGCAAGGTTGCCATATTTCCGGCAAGATCGCCATAACTCCGGCAAGGTCGGCATATTTCCGGCATGGTCGCCATAATTCTGGCAAGGTGGCCACAAATCAGGGAAGGTCGCCATATTTCCGGCAATGTCGCTATAAATCCGGAAGGTGGCCTCAAACCCGGCTAGGTCGCCATATATCTGGCGAGGTCGCCTTAATCCGGCAAGGTGGCCTCAAATCCGGCAAGGTCGCCAACTTACCGGCAAGGGCGCCATAAATCCGGCAAAGTCGCCACAAACCCGGCAAGGTCACCACATTTCCGGCAAGGTCGCCATAAATCCTGCAAGGTCGCCACAAATCCGGCAAGGTCGCCACATTTCCGGCAAGGTCGCCATATTTCCGGCAAGGTCTCCATAAATCCGTCAAGTTCGCCACAAATGCGGCAAGGTCGACATATTTCCGGCAAGGTCGCAATAAATCCTGCAAGGTCGCCACAAATGCGGCAAGGTCTACATATTTCCGGCAAGGTCGCCATGAATCCGGCAAGGTCGCCACAAATCCGGCAACGTCGCCATATTTCCAGCAAGGTCACCTTAAATCCGGGAAACTCGCCATAAATCCGGCAAGGTCGCCACAAATCCGGCAAGGTCATCACATTTCCGGCAAGGTCGCCACAAATCCGGCAAGTTCGCCAAAAATCCGGCAAGGTCGCTATATTCGACAAGGCCGCCATAAATCCGGCAAGGTCGCCACAAATCCGGCAAGGTCGCCACATTTCCGGCAAGGTCGCCATAAATCAGCAAGGTCGGCACAAATCCGGCAACGTCGCCACATTCCCGGCAAGGTCGCCATAAATCCGGCAAGGTCGCCACAAATCCGGCAAGGTCCCCACATTCCCGGCAATGTCGCCATAAATCCGGCAAGGTCGCCACAAATCCGGCAAGGTCGCCATATTTCCGGCAAGGTCGCCACAGATACGGCAAGGTCGCCATATTTCCGGGAAGATCGCCATAATTCCGGCAAGGTCGCCACAAATCCGGCAAGGTCGCCATATTTCCGGCATGGTCGCCATAAATCCGGAAGGTTGCCTCAAATCCGGCAAGGTCGCCACAATCCCGGCAATGGCGCCATAAATCCGGCAAGGTCGCCACAAACCCGGCAAGGGCGCCACATTTCCGGCAACGTCGCCATAAATCCGGCAAGGTGGCCACAAATCCGGCAAGGTCGCCACATTTCCGGCAAGGTCGACATCTTTCCGGCAAGGTCGCAATAAATCCTGCAAGGTCGCCCGAAATGCGGCAAGGACGACATATTTCCGGCAAGGTCGCCATTAATCGGGCAAGGTCGCCACAAATGCGGCAACGTCGCCATATTTCCAGCAAGGTCGCCATAAATCCGGCAAAGCCGCCATAAATCCGCAAGGTCGCCACAAATCCGGCAAGGTCTCCACATATCCGGCAAGGTCGCCATAAATCCGGCAAGGTCGCCAAAAATCCGGCAAGGTCGCTATATTTCCGACGTCGCCATAAATCCGGCAAGTTAGCGTCAAATCCGGCAAGGTCGCCATATTTCCGGCAATGTCGCCATAAATCCCGCAAGGTGGCGTCAAATCCGGCAAGGTCGCCACATTTCCGACAAGGTCGCCAAAGATCCGGCAAGGTCGCCAAAAATCCGGCAAGGTCGCAACATTTCGGCAATGTCGCCATACATCCGGCATCGTCGCCACAAATCCGGCGAGGTCCCCACATTTCCGGCAAGGTCGCCATGAATCCCGCAAGGTCGCCACAAGTCCGGCAAGGTCGCCACATTTCCGGCAAGGTCGCCATAAAACCGGCAAGGTCGCCACAAATCCCACAAGGTCGCCATAAATCCGGCAAGGTCGCCACAAATCCGACAAGGTCGCCACATTTGCGGCAAGGTCGCCATAAATCCGGCAAGGTCACCACAAATACGGCAAGGTCGCCACATTTCCGGCAATGTCGCCATAAATCCGGCAAGGTCGCCACAAATCCGGCAAGGTCGCCACATTCCAGGCAAGGTCGCCATAAATCCGGCAAGGTCGCCACAAATCCGGCAAGTCGCCACATTTCCGGCAAGGTCGCCATAAATCCGGCAAGGTCGCCACATTTCCGGCAAGGTCGCCATTAATCCGGCAAGGACCGCATATTTCCGGCAAGGTCGCATTAAATCTGGCAAGGTTGCCATAAATCCGACAAGGTCGCCATATTTCCGGCAAGGTCGCCATAAATCCGGCAAGGTCGCCAAAAATCCGGCAAGGTCGCAACATTTCGGCAATGTCGCCATACACCCGGCATCGTCGCCACAAATCCGGCGAGGTCCCCACATTTCCGGCAAGGTCGCCATGAATCCCGCAAGGTCGCCACAAGTCCGGCAAGGTCGCCACATTTCCGGCAAGGTCGCCATAAAACCGGCAAGGTCGCCACAAATCGCACAAGGTCGCCATAAATCCGGCAAGGTCGCCACAAATCCGACAAGGTCGCCACATTTGCGGCAAGGTCGCCATAAATCCGGCAAGGTCACCACAAATACGGCAAGGTCGCCACATTTCCGGCAATGTCGCCATAAATCCGGCAAGGCCGCCACAAATCCGGCAAGGACGCCACATTTCCGGCAACGTCGCAATAAATCTGGCAAGGTCGGCACAAATCCGTCGAGGTCGCCATATTTTAGGCAAGTTCGCCATAAATCCCGCAAGGACGCCACAAATCCGGCGAGGTCGCCATATTTCCGGCAAGGTCGCCATAAATCCGGCAAGGTCGCCACAAATCCGGCAAGGTCGCCATATTTCCGGCAAGGTCGCCACTACTCCGGCAAAGTCGCCATATTTCCCGCAAAATCGCCATAATTCCAGCTAGGTCGCCACAAATCCGGCAAGGTGGCCTCAAACCCGGCTAGGTCGCCATATTTCCGGCGAGGTCGCTATAATCCGGCTAGGTGGCCTCAAATCCGGCAAGGTCGGCACATTCCCGGCAAGGTCGCCATAAATCCGGCAAGGTCGCCACAAATCCGGCAATCTCGCCACAAATGCGGCAAGGCCGCCATATTTCCGGCAAAGTCGCCATAAATCCGGCAAGGTCGCCACAAATGCGGCAAGGTCCACATATTTCCGGCAAGGCCGCAATAAATCCGGCAAGGTCGCCACAAATCCGTCAAGGTCGACATATTTCCGGCAAGATCGCCATAAATCCGGCAAGGTGGCCACATCCCCGGCAAGGTCGACATAAATGCGGCAAGGTCGTCACAAATCCGTCAAGGTCGCCACATTTCAGGCTAGGTCGCCATAAATCCGGCAAGGTCGCCACAAATCCGGTTAGGTCGCCACATTTCCGGCAAGGTCGCCATTAATCCAGGAAGGTCGCCATATATCCGACAAGGTCGCCACATTCCCGGCAAGGACGCCATAAATCCGGCAAGGTCGCCACAAATCCGAAAAGTCGCCACATTTCCGGCAAGGTCGCCATAAATCCGGCAATTCGCCACATTCCCGGCAAGGTCGCCATTAATCCGGCAAGGCCGCCACAAATCCGGCAAGGACCGCACATTTCCGGCAAGGTCGCAATAAATCTGGCAAGGTCGCCACAAATCCGACAAGGTCGCCATATTTCCGGCAAGGTCGCCATAAATCCGGCAAGGTCGCCACAAATCCGGCAAGTCGCCATATTTCCGGCAATGTCGCCATAAATCCGGCAAGGTGGCCTGAAATCCGGCTAGGTCGCCACTTTCCCGGCAAGGTCGCCATAAATCCGGCAAGGTCGCCACAAATCCGGCAATGTCGCCACAAATCCGGCAAAGTCGCCATATTTCCGGCAAGGTCGCCGTATTTCCGGCAAGGTCGCCATAAATCCAGCAAGGTCGCCACAAATCCGGCAATATTCGCGTCATCCCCGGCAAGGTCGCCATAAATCCGGCTAGGTCGCCACAAATCCGGCAAGGTCGCCACATTTCCGGCAAGGTCGCCATAAATCCGGCAAGGCCACCACAAATCCGGCAAGGACGCCACATTTCCGGCAAGTTCGCAATAAATCTGGCAAGGTCGCCACAAATCCGACAAGGTCGCCATATTTCCGGCAAGGTCGCCATAAATCCCGCAAGGTCGCCACAAATCCGGCAAGGTCGCCATATTTCCGGCAAGGTCGCCATAAATCCGGCAAAGTCGCCACAAATCCGGCAAGGTCGCCATATTTCCGGCAAGGTCGCCACAGATACGGCAAGGTCGCCATATTTCCGGCATGGTCGCCATAAATCCGGAAGGTTGCCTCAAATCCGGCAAGGTCGCCACAATCCCGGCAATGGCGCCATAAACCCGGCAAGGACGCCACAAACCCGGCAAGGTCGCCACATTTCCGGCAACGTCGCCATAAATTCGGCAAGGTCGCCACAAATCCGGCAAGGTCGCCACATTTCCGGCAAGGTCGCCATATTTCCAGCAAGGTCTTTCCGGCAAGGTCGCAATAAATTCTGCAAGGTCGCCGGAAATGCGGCAACGTCGCCATATTTCCAGCAAGGTCGCCATAAATCCAGCAAAGCCGCCATAAGTCCGCAAGGTCGCCACAAATCCGGCAAGGTCTCCACATTTCCGGCAAGGTCGCCATAAATCCGGCAGGGTCGCCACAAATCCGGCAAGGTCGCAACATTTCGGCAATGTCTCCATACATCCGGCATCGTCGCCACAAATCCGGCAAGGTCGCCACATTTCCGGCAAGGTCGCCATGAATCCGGCAAGGTCGCCACAAGTCCGGCAAGGTCGCCACATTTCCGGCAAGGTCGCCATAAATCCGGCAAGGTCGCCACAAATCCCACAAGGTCGCCATAAATCCGGCAAGGTCGCCACAAATCCGATAAGGTCGCCACATTTGCGGCAAGGTCGCCATAAATCCGGCAAGGTCACCACAAATACGGCAAGGTCGCCACATTTCCGGCAAGGTCGCCATAAATACGGCAAGTTCGTCACAAATCCAACAAGGTCGCCATAAATCCGGCAAGGTCGCCACATTACGGCAAGGTCGCCATAAATCCGGCAAGGCCGCCCAAATCCGGCAAGGACGCCACATTTCCGACAAGGTCGCAATAAATCTGGCATGGTCGCCACAAATCCGACGAGGTCGCCATATTTCCGGCAAGTTCGCCATAAATCCCGCAAGGACGCCACAAATCCGGCAATGTCGCCATATTTCCGGCAAGGTCGCCATAAATCCGGCAAGGTCGCCACAAATCCGGCAAGGTCGCCATATTTCCGGCAAGGTCGCCACTAATCCGGCAAAATCGCCACAAATCCGGAAAGGTAGCCTCAAACCCGGCTAGGTCGCCATATTTCCGGCGAGGTCGCTATAATCCGGCTAGGTGGCCTCAAATCCGGCAAGGTCGCCACATTTCAGGCTAGGCCGCCATAAATCCGGCAAGGTCGCCACTAATCCGGCAAGGTCGCCATATTTCCGGCAAAATGCCTATAATTCCAGCAAGGTCGCCAGTAACCCGGCAAGGCCGCCATATTTCTGGCATGGTCGCCATAATTCTGGCAAGGTGGCCACAAATCAGGAAAGGTCGCCATAATTCCGGCAATGTCGCCTAAAATCCGGCAAGGTGGCCTCAAATCCGGCTAGGTCGCCACTTCCCCGGCAAGGTCACCATAAATCCGGCAAGGTCGCCACAAATCCGGCAATGTCGCCACAAATGCTGCAAGGTCGCCATATTTCCGGCAAGGTCGCCATAAATCAGGCAAGGTCGCCACAAATGCGCCAAGGTCCACATATTTCCGGCAAGGTCGCAATAAATCCTGCAAGATAGCCACAAATGCAGCAAGGTCGACACATTTCCGGGAATGTCGCCATAAATCCGGCAATGTCGGCTCAAATGCGGCAAGGTCGGCATATTTCCGGCAAGGTCTCCATAAATACGGCAAGGTCGCCACAAATGCGGCAAGGTCGCCATATTTCCTGCAAGTTCGCCATAAATCCGGCAAGGTCGCCACAAATGCGGCAAGGTCGCCATATTTCCGGCAAGGTCGCCATAAATCCGGCAAGGTCGCCATAAATCCGGCAAGGTCGCCACGAATCAGGCAAGGTCGCCACAAATCCGGCAGTCGCCTATTTCCGGCAAGTTTGCCATGAATCCGGCAAGGCCGCCACAAATCCGGCAACGTCGCCATAAATCCCGCAAGGTCGCCACAAACCCGGCAAGGTCGCCATATTTCCGTTAAGGTCGCCATAAATCCAGCAAGGTCGCCACAAATCCGGCAAGGTCGCCATATTTCCGGCAAGGTCGCCACAAATCCGACAAGGTCGCCATATTTCCGACATCATCGCCATAATTCCGGCAAGGTCGCCACAAATCCGGCAAGGTCGCCATATTCCCGGCATGGTCGCCAGAATTCGGGCAACGTGGCAACAAATCAGGGAAGGTCGCCATAAATCCGGCAAGGTCGCCACAAATCCGGCAAGGTCGCTTTAAATAAGGCAAGGTCGCCATATTTCCGGCAGGGTCGCCACTACTCCGGCAAAGTCGCCATATTTCCCGCAAGATCGCCATAATTCCAGCAAGGTCGCCACAAATCCGGCAAGGTGGCCTCAAATCCGGCAAGGTCGCCACTAATCCGGCAAGGTCTCCATATTTCCGGCAAAATCCCTATAATTCCAGCAAGGTCGCCACTAACCCGGCAAGGCCGCCATATTTCCGGCATGGTCGCCATAATCCTGGCAAGGTGGCCACAAATCAGGAAAGGTCGCCATATTTCCGGCAATGTCGCCTAAAATCCGGCATGGTGGCCTCAAATCCGGCTAGGTCGCCACTTCCCCGGCAAGGTCACCATAAATCCGGCATGGTCGCCACAAATCCGGCAATGTCGCCACAAATGCGGCAAGGTCGCCATATTTCCGGCAAGGTCGCCATAAATCAGGCAAGGTCGCCACAAATGCGGCAAGGTCCACATATTTCCGGCAAGGTCGCAATAAATCCTGCAAGGTAGCCACAAGTGCAGCAAGGTCGACACATTTCCGGGAAGGTCGCCATAAATCCGGCAAGGTCGGCTCAAATGCGGCAAGGTCGGCACAAATGCGGCAAGGTCGCCATATTTCCTGCAAGGTCGCCATAAACGCACGACAGATGGCGCAATGGGCTAAGTGTTCGGCTGGCAACCGGAAGGTAGCCGGTTCGAATCCCGCTTGGAATGCATACTGTCGTTGTGTCCTTGGGCAAGACACTTCACCCACCTTTGCCTGCGTGTGCATGTGTGTGAATGTGTGTGAGTGATTGCTGGTGGTCGGAGGGGCCGTAGGCGCAGATTAGCAGCCACGCTTCCGTCAGTCTGCCCCAGGGCAGCTGTGGCTACAGAAGTAGCTCACCACCACCGAGTGTGACTGAGGAAAGAATGAATAATGCGATGTAAAGCGCCTTGGGTATTAGAAAGGCGCTATATAAATCCAATCCATTATTATTATTATAATATATTATTATTTCCGGCAAGGTCTCCATAAATCCGGCAAGGTCGCCACAAATGCGGCAAGGTCGCCATATTTCCTGCAAGGTCGCCATAAATCCGGCAAGGTCGCCACAAATGCGGCAAGGTCGCCATATTTCCGGCAAGTCGCCATAAATCCGGCAAGGTCGCCATAAATCCGGCAAGGTCGCCACGAATCAGGCAAGGTCGCCACAAATCCGGCAGTCGCCTATTTCCGGCAAGTTCGCCATGAATCCGGCAAGGCCGCCACAAATCCGGCAAGGTCGCCATAAATCCCGCAAGGTCGCCACAAACCCGGCAAGGTCGCCATATTCCGTTAAGGTCGCCATAAATCCAGCAAGGTCGCCACAAATCCGGCAAGGTCGCCATATTACCGGCAAGGTCGCCACAAATCCG
The DNA here is from genome assembly GCA_038087875.1 of Malacoraja senta. Lineage (NCBI taxonomy): Eukaryota > Metazoa > Chordata > Chondrichthyes > Rajiformes > Rajidae > Malacoraja > Malacoraja senta. The sequence continues at coordinate 27,004 of JAXLNO010000276.1, read as the reverse complement.
GCAAGGTCGCCATATTTCCGACATTATCGCCATAATTCCGGCAAGGTCGCCACAAATCCGGCAAGGTCGCCATATTCCCGGCATGGTCGCCAGAATTCGGGCAACGTGGCAACAAATCAGGGAAGGTCGCCATAAATCCGGCAAGGTCGCCACAAATCCGGCAAGGTCGCTTTAAATAAGGCAAGGTCGCCATATTTCAGGCAAGGTCGCCACTACTCCGGCAAAGTCGCCATATTTCCCGCAAGATCGCCATAATTCCAGCAAGGTCGCCACAAATCCGGCAAGGTGGCCTCAAATCCGGCAAGGTCGCCACTAATCCGGCAAGGTCGCCATATTTCCGGCAAAATGCCTATAATTCCAGCAAGGTCGCCACTAACCCGGCAAGGCCGCCATATTTCCGGCATGGTCGCCATAATTCTGGCAAGGTGGCCACAAATCAGGAAAGGTCGCCATATTTCCGGCAATGTCGCCTAAAATCCGGCAAGGTGGCCTCAAATCCGGCTAGGTCGCCACTTCCCCGGCAAGGTCACCATAAATCCGGCAAGGTCGCCACAAATCCGGCAATGTCGCCACAAATGCGGCAAGGTCGCCATATTTCCGGCAAGGTCGCCATAAATCAGGCAAGGTCGCCACAAATGCGGCAAGGTCCACATATTTCCGGCAAGGTCGCAATAAATCCTGCAAGGTAGCCACAAATGCAGCAAGGTCGACACATTTCCGGGAAGGTCGCCATAAATCCGGCAAGGTCGGCTCAAATGCGGCAAGGTCGGCATATTTCCGGCAAGGTCTCCATAAATACGGCAAGGTCGCCACAAATGCGGCAAGGTCGCCATATTTCCTGCAAGTTCGCCATAAATCCGGCAAGGTCGCCACAAATGCGGCAAGGTCGCCATATTTCCGGCAAGGTGGCCATAAATCCGGCAAGGTAGCCACAAATGCAGCAAGGTCGGCACATTTCCGGGAACGTCGCCATAAATCCGGCAAGGTCGGCTCAAATGCGGCAAGGTCGGCACAAATGCGGCAAGGTCGCCATATTTCCTGCAAGGTCGCCATAAACGCACGACAGATGGCGCAATGGGCTAAGTGTTCGGCTGGCAACCGGAAGGTAGCCGGTTCGAATCCCGCTTGGAGTGCATACTGTCGTTGTGTCCTTGGGCAAGACACTTCACCCACCTTTGCCTGCGTGTGCATGTGTGTGAATGTGTGTGAGTGTTTGGTGGTGGTCGGAGGGGCCGTAGGCGCAGATTAGCAGCCACGCTTCCGTCAGTCTGTCCCAGGGCAGCTGTGGCTACAGAAGTAGCTCACCACCACCGAGTGTGACTGAGGAGTGAATGAATAATGCGATGTAAAGCGCCTTGGGTATTAGAAAGGCGCTATATAAATCCAATCCATTATTATTATTATTATATATTATTATTTCCGGCAAGGTCTCCATAAATCCGGCAAGGTCGCCACAAATGCGGCAAGGTCGCCATATTTCCTGCAAGGTCGCCATAAATCCGGCAAGGTCGCCACAAATGCGGCAAGGTCGCCATATTTCCGGCAAGGTCGCCATAAATCCGGCAAGGTCGCCATAAATCCGGCAATGTCGCCACGAATCAGGCAAGGTCGCCACAAATCCGGCAGTGGCCTATTTCCGGCAAGTTCGCCATGAATGCGGCAAGGCCGCCACAAATCCGGCAAGGTCGCCATAAATCCCGCAAGGTCGCCACAAACCCGGCAAGGTCGCCATATTTCCGTTAAGGTCGCCATAAATCCAGCACGGTCGCCACAAATCCGGCAAGGTCGCCATATTTCCTGCAAGGTCGCCACAAATCCGGTAAGGTCGCCATATTTCCGACATCATCGCCATAATTCCGGCAAGGTAACCACAAATCCGGCAAGGTCCCAATATTCCCGGCATGGTCGCCAGAATTCGGGCAACGTGGCAACAAATCAGGGAAGGTCGCCATAAATCCGGCTAGGTCGCCACAAATCCGGCAAGGTCGCTTTAAATAAGGCAAGGTCGCCATATTTCCGGCAAGGTCGCCACTACTCCGGCAAAGTCGCCATATTTCCCGCAAGATCGCCATAATTCCAGCAAGGTCGCCACAAATCCGGCAAGGTGGCCTCAAATCCGGCAAGGTCGCCACTAATCCGGCAAGGTCTCCATATTTCCGGCAAAATCCCTATAATTCCAGCAAGGTCGCCACTAACCCGGCAAGGCCGCCATATTTCCGGCATTGTCGCCATAATTCTGGCAAGGTGGCCACAAATCAGGAAAGGTCGCCATATTTCCGGCAATGTCGCCTAAAATCCGGCATGGTGGCCTCAAATCCGGCTAGATCGCCACTTCCCCGGCAAGGTCACCATAAATCCGGCAAGGTCGCCACAAATCCGGCAATGTCGCCACAAATGCGGCAAGGTCGCCATATTTCCGGCAAGGTCGCCATAAATCAGGCAAGGTCGCCACAAATGCGGCAAGGTCCACATATTTCCGGCAAGGTCGCAATAAATCCTGCAAGGTAGCCACAAATGCAGCAAGGTAGACACATTTCCGGGAAGGTCGCCATAAATCCGGCAAGGTCGGCTCAAATGCGGCAAGGTCGGCACAAAAGCGGCAAGGTCGCCATATTTCCTGCAAGGTCGCCATAAACGCACGACAGATGGCGCAATGGGCTAAGTGTTCGGCTGGCAACCGGAAGGTAGCCGGTTCGAATCCCGTTTGGAGTGCATACTGTCGTTGTGTCCTTGGGCAAGACACTTCACCCACCTTTGCCTGCGTGTGCATGTGTGTGAATGTGTGTGAGTGATTGGTGGTGGTCGGAGGGGCCGTAGGCGCAGATTAACAGCCACGCTTCCGTCAGTCTGCCCCAGGGCAGCTGTGGCTACAGAAGTAGCTCACCACCACCGAGTGTGACTGAGGAGTGAATGAATAGTGCGATGTAAAGCGCCTTGGGTATTAGAAAGGCGCTATATAAATCCAATCCATTATTATTATTATTATATATTATTATTTCCGGCAAGGTCTCCATAAATCCGGCAAGGTCGCCACAAATGCGGCAAGGTCGCCATATTTCCGGCAAGGTCGCCATAAATCCGGCAAGGTCGCCATAAATCCGGCAAGGTCGCCACGAATCAGGCAAGGTCGCCACAAATCCGGCAGTAGCCTATTTCCGGCAAGTTCGCCATGAATCCGGCAAGGCCGCCACAAATCCGGCAATGTCGCCATAAATCCCGCAAGGTCGCCACAAACCCGGCAAGGTCGCCATATTTCCGTTAAGGTCGCCATAAATCCAGCAAGGTCGCCACAAATCCGGCAAGGTCGCCATATTCCGGCAAGGTCGCCACAAATCCGGCAAGGTCGCCATATTTCCGACATCATCGCCATAATTCCGGCAAGGTCGCCACAAATCCGGCAAGGTCGCCATATTCCGGGCATGGTCGCCAGAATTCGGGCAACGTGGCAACAAATCAGGGAAGGTCGCCATAAATCCGGCAAGGTCGCCACAAATCCGGAAAGGTCGCTTTAAAATAAGGCAAGGTCGCCATATTTCCGGCAAGGTCGCCACTACTCCGGCAAAGTCGCCATATTTCCCGCAAGGTCGCCAAAAATCCGGCAAGGTCGCCATATTTCCGGCAAGGTCGCCACAAATCCGGCAATGTCGCCATATTTCCGGCAAGGTCGCCATAAATACGGCAAGGTCGCCACAAATCCGGCAAGGTCTCCACATCTCCGGCAAGGTCGCCATATTTCCGGCAAGATCGCCACAAGTCCGGCTAGGTCGCCACAATGCCGGCAAGGTCGCCATAAAATCCGGCAAGGTCGCCACAAATCCCACAAGGTCGCCATAAATCCGGCAAGGTCGCCACAAATCCGGCAAGGTCACCACATTTGCGGCAAGGTCGCCATAAATCCTGCAAGGTCGCCACAAATACGGCAAGGTCGCCCCATCCCCGGCAAGGTCGCCATAAATCCGGCAAGGTGGCCCCAACTCCGTCAAGGTCGCCACATTTCAGGCAAGTTCGCCGCATTTCCGGCATCGTCGCCATAAATCCGGCAAGGTCGTCTCAAATCCGACAAGGTCGCCATAAATCCGGCAAGGTCGCCACATTTCCGGCAAGGAAGCCATAAATCCGGCAAGGTCGTCACAAATCCGGCAAGGTCGCCATATTTCCGGCAAGGTCGCCATATTTCCGGCAAGGTCGCCACAAATCCGGCAAGGTCGCCATATTTCCGGCAAGGTCGCCATAAATCCGGCAAGGTCGCCACAAATCCGGCAAGGTGGCGACAAATCCGGCAACGTCGCCCCATTTCAATGAAGGTAGCCATAAATTCGGCAAGGTCGCCACAAATCCAGCAAGGTCGCAAAAATCCGGCAAGGTCGCCATAAATCCGGCATCCTCGCCACAAATCCGGCAAAGTCACCACGTTTCCGGCAAGGTCGCCATGAATCCGGCAAGGTCGCCACAAGTCCGGCTAGGTCGCCACATTGCCGGCAAGGTCGCCATAAATCCGGCAAGGTCGCCACAAATCCCACAAGGTCGCCATAAATCCGGCAAGGTCGTCTCAAATCCGACAAGGTCGCCATAAATCCGGCAAGGTCGCCACATTTCCGGCAAGGACGCCATAAATCCGGCAAGGTCGCCACAAATCCGGCAAGGTCGCCACATTTCCGGCAAGGTCTCCATATTTCAGGCAATGTCGCCACAAATCCGGCAAGGTCGCCACAAATACGGCAAGGTCGCCACATCCCCGGCAAGGTCGCCATAAATCCGGCAAGGTCGCCCCAAATCGGTCAAGGTCGCCACATTTCAGGCAACGTCGCCGCATTTCCGGTAAGGTCGCCATATTTCCGGCAAGGTCGCCACAAATCCGGCAAGGTCGCCATAAATCCGGCAAGGTCGCCACATTTCCGGCAAGGACGCCATAAATCCGGCAAGGTCGTCACAAATCCGGCAAGGCCTCCACATTTCCGGCAAGGTCGCCATATTTCCGGCAAGGTCGCCACAAATCCGGCAAGGTCGCCATATTTCCGGCAAGGTCGATATAAATCCGGCAAGGTCGCCACAAATCCGGCAAGGTCGCCACATTTCCGGCAAGGTCGCAACAAATCTGGCAAGGTCGCCGCAAATCCGACAAGGTCGCCATATTTCCGGCAATGCCGCCATAAATCCCGCAAGGTCGCCACAAATCTGGCAACGTCGCCATATTTCCGGCAAGGTCGCCATAAATCCGGCAAGGTCGCCACAAATCCGGCAAGGTGGCGACAAATCCGGCAAGGTCGCCACATTTCAATCAAGGTAGCCATAAATTCGGCAAGGTCGCCACAAATCCAGCAAGGTCGCAACATTCCGGCAAGGTCGCCATAAATCCGGCATCCTCGCCACAAATCCGGCAAGGTCACCACATTTCCGGCAAGGTCGCCATGAATCCGGCAAGGTCGCCACAAATCCGGCAATGTCGCCACAAATGCGGCAAGGTCGCCATATTTCCGGCAAGGTCGCCATAAATCAGGCAAGGTCGCCACAAATGCGGCAAGGTCCACATATTTCCGGCAAGGTCGCAATAAATCCTGCAAGGTAGCCACAAATGCAGCAAGGTCGACACATTTCCGGGAAGGTCGCCATAAATCCGGCAAGGTCGGCTCAAATGCGGCAAGGTCGGCATATTTCCGGCAAGGTCTCCATAAATTCGGCAAGGTCGCCACAAATGCGGCAAGGTCGTCATATTTCCTGCAAGGTCGCCATAAATCCGGCAAGCTCGCCACAAATGCGACAAGGTCGCCATATTTCCGGCAAGGTCGCCATAAATCCGGCAAGGTCGCCATAAATCCGGCAAGGTCGCCACGAATCAGGCAAGGTCGCCACAAATCCGGCAGTCGCCTATTTCCGGCAAGTTCGCCACAAATCCGGCAAGGTCGCCATAAATCCCGCAAGGTCGCCACAAACCCGGCAAGGTCGCCATATTTCCGTTAAGGTCGCCATAAATCCAGCAAGGTCGCCACAAATCCGGCAAGGTCGCCATATTTCCGGCAAGGTCGCCACAAATCCGGCAAGGTCGCCATATTTCCGACATCATCGCCATAATTCCGGCAAGGTCGCCACAAATCCGGCAAGGTCGCCATATTCCCGGCATGGTCGCCAGAATTCGGGCAACGTGGCAACAAATCAGGGAAGGTCGCCATAAATCCGGCAAGGTCGCCAAAAATCCGGCAAGGTCGCTTTAAATAAGGCAAGGTCGCCATATTTCCGGCAAGGTCGCCACTACTCCGGCAAAGTCGCCATATTTCCCGCAAGATCGCCATAATTCCAGCAAGGTCGCCACAAACCCGGCAAGGTGGCCTCAAACCCGGCTAGGTCGCCATATTTCCGGCGAGGTCGCTATAATCCGGCTAGGTGGCCTCAAATCCGGCAAGGTCGCCACAAATCCGGCAATGGTCGCCATAAATCCGGCAAGGTCGCCACATTTGCGGCAAGGTCGCCATAAATCCGTTAAGGTCGCCACAAATACGAAAAGGTCGCCACAATTCCGGCCAGGTCGCCAGAAATCTGACAAGGTCGACACAAATCCTGGATGGTCACCACATCCCCGGCAAGGTCGCCATAAATCCGGCAAGGTCGCCATAAATCAGGCAAAGTCGGCACAAATGCGGCAAGGTCGGCATATTTCTGGCAAGGTCGCCATAAATCCGGCAAGGTCGCCACAAATGCGGCAAGGTCGCCATATTCCCGGCAAGGTCGCCATAAATCCGGCAAGGTCGCCATAAATCCGGCAAGGTCGCCATAAATGCGGCAAGGTCGCCACACATCCGCCAAGGTCGCCATAAATCCGGCAAGGTCGCCACAAATCCGGCAGAGTCGCCTATTTCCGGCAAGGTCGCCATAAATCCGGCACGGCCGCCACAAATCCGACAAGGTCGCTACATTTCGGCAAGGTCGCAGCAAATCGGCCAAGGTCGCCACAAATCCGACAAGGTCGCCATATTTCCGGCAAGGTCGCCATGAATCCGGCAAAGTCGCCACAAATCCGGCAAGGTAGCCATATTTCCGGCAAGGTCGCCATAAATCCGGCAAGGTCGCCACATTTCCGGCAAGGACGCCATAAATCCGGCAACGTCGCCACAAATCCGGCAAGGTCGCCACATTTCCGGCAAGGTCGCCATATTTCCGGCAATGTCGCCACAAATTCGGCAAGGTCGCCACAAATACGGCAAGGTCGCCACATCCCCGGCAAGGTCGCCATAAATCCGGCAAGGTCGCCCCAAATCCGTCAAGGTGGCCACATTTCAGGCAAGGTCGCCGCATTTCCGGCAAAGTCGCCATATTTCCAGCAAGGTCGCCACAAATCCGGCAAGGTCGCCATAAATCCGGCAAGGTCGCCACAAATCCGGCAAGGTCGCTACATTCCCGGGAAGGTCGCTACAAATCGGCCAAGGTCGCCACAAATCCGACAAGGTCGCCATATTTCCGGCAAGGTCGCCATGAATCCGGCAAAGTCGCCACAAATCCGGCAAAGTAGCCATATTTCCGGCAAGGTCGCCATAAATCCGTCAAGGTCGCCAAAAATCCGGCAAGGTCGCCATATTTCCGGCAAGGTCGCCACAAATCCGGCAATGTCGCCATATTTCCGGGAAGGTCGCCATAAATACGGCAAGGTCGCCACAAATCCGGCAAGGTCGCCACATCTCCGGCAAGGTCGCCATATTTCCGGCAAGATCGCGACAAGTCCGGCTAGGTCGCCACAATGCCGGCAAGGTCGCCATAAATCCGGCAAGGTCGCCACAAATCCCACAAGGTCGCCATAAATCCGGCAAGGTCGCCACAAATCCGGCAAGGTCACCACATTTGCGGCAAGGTCGCCATAAATCCTGCAAGGTCGCCACAAATACGGCATGGTCGCCCTATCCCCGGCAAGGTCGCCATAAATCCGGCAAGTTGGCCCCAACTCCGTCAAGGTCGCCACATTTCAGGCAAGGTCGCCGCATTTCCGGCATCGTCGCCATAAATCCGGCAAGGTCGTCTCAAATCCGACAAGGTCGCCATAAATCCGGCAAGGTCGCCACATTTCCGGCAAGGAAGCCATAAATCCGGCAAGGTCGTCACAAATCCGGCAAGGTCGCCACATTTCCGGCAAGGTCGCCATATTTCCGGCAAGGTCGCCACAAATCCGGCAAGGTCGCCATATTTCCGGCAAGGTCGCCATAAATCCGGCAAGGTCGCCACAAATCCGGCAAGGTGGCGACAAATCCGGCAAGGTCGCCACATTTCAATGAAGGTAGCCATAAATTCGGCAAGGTCGCCACAAATCCAGCAAGGTCGCAACATTCCGGCAAGGTCGCCATAAATCCGGCATCCTCGCCACAAATCCGGCAAGGTCACCACATTTCCGGCAAGGTCGCCATGAATCCGGCAAGGTCGCCACAAGTCCGACTAGTCGCCATAAATCCGGCAAGGTCGCCACAAATCCGGCAAGGTCACCACATTTGCGGCAAGGTCGCCATAAATCCTGCAATATCGCCACAAATACGGCAAGGTCGCCACATCCCCGGCAAGGTCGCCATAAACCCGGCAAGGTCGCCACAAATCCATCAAGGTCGCCACATTTCAGGCAACGTCGCCGCATTTCCGGCAACGTCGCCATAAATCCGGCAAGGTCGTCTCAAATCCGACAAGGTCGCCATAAATCCGGCAAGGTCGCCACATTTCCGGCAAGGACGCCATAAATCCGGCAAGGTCGCCACAAATCCGGCAAGGTCGCCACATTTCCGGCAAGGTCGCCATATTTCAGGCAATGTCGCCACAAATCCGGCAAGGTCGCCACAAATACGGCAAGGTCGCCACATCCCCGGCAAGGTCGCCATAAATCCGGCAATGTCGCCCCAAATCGGTCAAGGTCGCCACATTTCAGGCAACGTCGCCGCATTTCCGGTAAGGTCGCCATATTTCCGGCAAGGTCGCCACAAATCCGGCAAGGTCGCCATAAATCCGGCAAGGTCGCCACATTTCCGGCAAGGACGCCATAAATCCGGCAAGGTCGTCACAAATCCGGCAAGGCCGACACATTTCCGGCAAGGTCGCCATATTTCCGGCAAGGTCGCCACAAATCCGGTAAGGTCGCCATATTTCCGGCAAGGTCGATATAAATCCGGCAAGGTCGCCACAAATCCGGCAAGGTCGCCACATTTCCGGCAAGGTCGCAAAAAATCTGGCAAGGTCGCCGCAAATCCGACAAGGTCGCCATATTTCCGGCAATGCCGCCATAAATCCCGCAAGGTCGCCACAAATCTGGCAACGTCGCCATATTTCCGGCAAGGTCGCCATAAATCCGGCAAGGTCGCCACAAATCCGGCAAGGTGGCGACAAATCCGGCAAGGTCGCCACATTTCAATCAAGGTAGCCATAAATTCGGCAAGGTCGCCACAAATCCAGCAAGGTCGCAACATTCCGGCAAGGTCGCCATAAATCCGGCATCCTCGCCACAAATCCGGCAAGGTCACCACATTTCCGTCAAGGTCGCCATGAATCCGGCAAGGTCGCCACAAGTCCGGCTAGGTCGCCACATTGCCGGCAAGGTCGCCATAAATCCGGCAAGGTCGCCACAAATCCCACAAGGTTGCCATAAATCCGGCAATGTCGCCACAAATCCGGCAAGGTCACCACATTTGCGGCAATGTCGCCATAAATCCTGCAATATCGCCACAAATACGGCAAGGTCGCCACATCCCCGGCAAGGTCGCCGTAAATTCGGCAAGGTCGCCACAAATCCATCAAGGTCGCCACATTTCAGGCAACGTCGCCGCATTTCCGGCAACGTCGCCATAAATCCGGCAAGGTCGTCTCAAATCCGACAAGGTCGCCATAAATCCGGCAAGGTCGCCACATTTCCGGCAAGGACGCCATAAATCCGGCAAGGTCGCCACAAATCCGGCAAGGTCGCCATATTTCCGGCAAGGTCGCCATATTTCAGGCAATGTCGCCACAAATCCGGCAAGGTCGCCACAAATACGGCAAGGTCGCCACATCCACGGCAAGGTCGCCATAAATCCGGCAAGGTCGCCCCAAATCGGTCAAGGTCGCCACATTTCAGGCAAGGTCGCCGCATTTCCGGCAAGGTCGCCATATTTCCGGCAAGTCGCCACAAATCCGGCAAGGTCGCCATAAATCCGGCAAGGTCGCCACATTTCCGGCAAGGACGCCATAAATCCGGCAAGGTCGTCACAAATGCGGCAAGGTCGCCACATTTCTGGCAAGGTCGCCATATTTACGGCAAGGTCGCCACAAATCCGGCAAGGTCGCCATATTTCCGGCAAGGTCGATATGAATCCGGCAAGGTCGCCACAAATCCGGCAAGGTCGCCACATTTCCGGCAAGGTCGCAACGAATCTGGCAAGGTCGCCGCAAACCCGACAAGATCGCCATATTTCCGGCAATGCCGCCATAAATCCCGCAAGGTCGCCACAAATCTGGCAACGTCGCCATATTTCCGGCAAGGTCGCATGAATCCGGCAAGGTCGCCACAAATCCGGCAAGGTAGCCATATTTTCGGCAAGGTCGCCATAAATCCGGCAAGGTCGCCACATTTCCGGCAAGGTCGCCATATTTCCGGCAAGGTCGCCACAAATTCGGCAAGGTCGCCATATTTCCGGCTAGGTCGCCATAAATCCGGCATGGTGGCCACAAATCAGGGAAGGTCGCCATATCTCCGGCAAGGTCGCCGTACATCCGGCAAGTTCGCCATATTTCCGGCACGATCGCCATAAATCCGGCAAGGTCGCCACAAATCCGGCAAGGTCGTCATATTTCTGGCACGGTCGCCATAAATCCGGCAAGGTCGCCACAAAACCGGCAAGGTCGCCATATTTCCGGCAAGGTCGCCACAAATTCGGCAAGGTCGCCATATTTCCGGCTAGGTCGCCATAAATCCGGCAAGGTCGCCATAAATCCGTCAAGGTCGCCATAAATCCGGCAAGGTCGCCACAAATCCGGCAGAGTTGCCTATTTCCGGCAAGGTCGCCACATTTCCGGCAAGGTCGCAACAAATCTGGCAAAGTCGCCACAAATCCGACAAGGTCGCCATATTTCCGACAAGGTCGCCATAAATCCCGCAAGGTCGCCACAAATCCGGCAAGGTAGCCATATTTCCGGCAAGGTCCCCATGAATCCGGCAAGGTCGCCACAAATCCGGCAAGGTCGCCATATTTCCGACAAGGTCACCATCAATCCGGCAAGGTCGCCACAAATCCGGCAAGGTGGCATCAAATCCGGCAAGGTCGCCACATTTCAATCAAGGTACCCATAAATTCCGCAAGGTCGCGTCAAATCGGCAAGGTCGACACATTTTCAGGAAGGTCGCCATCGATCCGGCTAGGTCGCCACATATCCGGCAAGGTCGCAACATTCGGGTAAGGTCGCCATAAATCCGGCATCGTCGCCACAAATCCGGCAAGGTCACCACATTTCCGGCAAGGTCGCCATGAATCCGGTAAGGTCGCCACAAGTCCGGCAAGGTCGCCACATTGCCGGAAAGGTCGCCATAAATCCAGCACGGTCGCCACAAATCCCACAAGGTCGCCATAAATCCGGAAAGGTCGCCACAAATACGGCAAGGTGGCCACATCCACGGCAAGGTCGCCATAAATCCGGCAAGGTCGCCACAAATCCGGCAAGGTCGCCACATTTGAGGCAAGGTCGCCTTAATCCGGTAAGGTCGCCACAAATACGGAAAGGTCGCCACAATTACGGCAAGGTCGCCAGAAATCTGACAAGGTCGCCACAAATCCGGGATGGTCGCCACATCCCCGGCAAGGTCGCCATAAATCCGGCAAGGTCACCACATTTCCGGAGAGGTCGCCATAAATCCGGCAAGGTCGCCACAATTCCAGCAAGGTCGCCACATTCTCGGCAAGGTCGCCATAAATCCGGCAAGGTCGCCACAAATCCGGCAAGGTCGCCACATTTACGGGAAGGTCGCCATATTTCCGGCAAGGGCGCCATAAATCTGGATAGGTAGCCACAAATGCGGCAAGGTCGACATATTTCCGGCAAGGTCGCCATGAATCCGGTAAAGTCGCCACAAGTCCGGCAAGGTCGCCACATTGCCGGAAAGGTCGCCATAAATCCGGCAAGGTCGCCACAAATCCCACAAGGTCGCCACAAATTCGGCAAGGTCGCCATATTTCCGGCTAGGTCGCCATAAATCCGGCATGGTGGCCACAAATCAGGGAAGGTCGCCATATCTCCGGCAAGGTCGCCGTACATCCGGCAAGTTCGCCATATTTCCGGCACGATCGCCATAAATCCGGCAAGGTCGCCACAAATCCGGCAAGGTCGTCATATTTCTGGCACGGTCGCCATAAATCCGGCAAGGTCGCCACAAAACCGGCAAGGTCGCCATATTTCCGGCAAGGTCGCAATAAACCCCGCAAGGTCGCCACAAATCCGGCAAGGTCGCCATATTTCCGGCAAGGTCGCCATAAATCCGTCAAGGTCGCCATAAATCCGGCAAGGTCGCCACAAATCCGGCAGAGTTGCCTATTTCCGGCAAGGTCGCCACATTTCCGGCAAGGTCGCAACAAATCTGGCAAAGTCGCCACAAATCCGACAAGGTCGCCATATTTCCGACAAGGTCACCATAAATCCCGCAAGGTCGCCACAAATCCGGCAAGGTAGCCATATTTCCGGCAAGGTCCCCATGAATCCGGCAAGGTCGCCACAAATCCGGCAAGGTCGCCATATTTCCGACAAGGTCACCATCAATCCGGCAAGGTCGCCACAAATCCGGCAAGGTGGCATCAAATCCGGCAAGGTCGCCACATTTCAATCAAGGTACCCATAAATTCCGCAAGGTCGCGTCAAATCGGCAAGGTCGACACATTTTCAGGAAGGTCGCCATCGATCCGGCTAGGTCGCCACATATCCGGCAAGGTCGCAACATTCGGGTAAGGTCGCCATAAATCCGGCATCGTCGCCACAAATCCGGCAAGGTCACCACATTTCCGGCAAGGTCGCCATGAATCCGGTAAGGTCGCCACAAGTCCGGCAAGGTCGCCGCATTGCCGGAAAGGTCGCCATAAATCCAGCACGGTCGCCACAAATCCCACAAGGTCGCCATAAATCCGGAAAGGTCGCCACAAATACGGCAAGGTGGCCACATCCACGGCAAGGTCGCCATAAATCCGGCAAGGTCGCCACAAATCCGGCAAGGTCGCCACATTTGAGGCAAGGTCGCCTTAATCCGGTAAGGTCGCCACAAATACGGAAAGGTCGCCACAATTACGGCAACGTCGCCAGAAATCTGACAAGGTCGCCACAAATCCGGGATGGTCGCCACATCCCCGGCAAGGTCGCCATAAATCCGGCAAGGTCACCACATTTCCGGAGAGGTCGCCATAAATCCGGCAAGATCGCCACAATTCCAGCAAGGTCGCCACATTCTCGGCAAGGTCGCCATAAATCCGGCAAGGTCGCCACAAATCCGGCAAGGTCGCCACATTTACGGGAAGGTCGCCATATTTCCGGCAAGGGCGCCATAAATCTGGATAGGTAGCCACAAATGCGGCAAGGTCGACATATTTCCGGCAAGGTCGCCATGAATCCGGTAAAGTCGCCACAAGTCCGGCAAGGTCGCCACATTGCCGGAAAGGTCGCCATAAATCCGGCAAGGTCGCCACAAATCCCACAAGGTCGCCATAAATCCGGCAAGGTCGCCACAAATACGGCAAGGTCGCCACATCCCCGGCAAGGTCGCCATAAATCCGGCAAGCTCGTCAAAAATCCGACAAGGTCGCCAGAAATCCGGCAAGGTCGCCACATTTCCGGCAACGACGCCATTAATCTGGCAAGGTCGCCACAAATCCGGCAAGGTCGCCACATTTCCGGCAAGGTCGCCATAAATCCGGCAAGGTCGTCACAAATCCGGCAGAGTCGTCTATTTCCGGCAAGGTCGCTATAAATCCGGCACGGCCGCCGCAAATCCGGCAAGGTCGCCACATTTCCGGCAAGGTCACAACAAATCTGCCAAGGTCGCCACAAATCCGACAAGGTCGACATATTTCCGGCAAGGTCGCCATAAATCCCGCAAGGTCGCCACATATCCGGCAAGATCGCCATATTCCGGCAAGGACGCCATGAATCCGGCAAAGTCGCCACAAATCCGGCAAGCGAGCCATAATTCCGGCAAGGTCGCCATAAATCCGGCAAGGTCGCCAAAAATCCGGCAAGGTCGCCATATTTCCGGCAAGGTCGCCACAAATCCGGCAAGGTCGCCATAAATACGGCCAGGTGGCGACAAATCCGGCAAGGTCGCCACATTTCAATCAAGGTAGCCATAAATTCGGCAAGGTCGCGCAAAGCCGGCAAGGTCGGCACATTTCCGGCATGGTCGCCATAGATCCGGCAAGGTCGCCACACATCCAGCAAGGTCGCAAAATTCCGGCAAGGTCGCCATAAATCCGGCATCGTCGCCACAAATCCGGCAAGGTCGCCACATTTCCGGCAAGGTCGCCATGAATCCGGTAAAGTCGCCACAAGTCCGGCAAGGTCGCCACATTGCCGGAAAGGTCGCCATAAATCCGGCAAGGTCGCCACAAATCCCACAAGGTCGCCATAAATCCGGCAAGGTCGCCACAAATACGGCAAGGTCGCCACATCCCCGGCAAGGTCGCCATAAATCCGGCAAGTTCGCCACAAATACGTCAAGCTCGCCACATTTCAGGGAAGGTCGCCGCATTTCCGGCAACGTCGCAATAAATCCGGCAAGGTCGTCACAAATCCGACAAGGTCGCCAGAAGTTCGGCAAGGTCGCCACATTTCCGGCAAGGACGCCATTAATCCGGCAAGGTCGCCACAAATCCGGCAAGGTCGCCACATTTTCCGGCAAGGTCGCCATAAATCCGGCAAGGTCGTCACATATCCGACAAGGTCGGTACAAATCCGGCAAAGTCGCCACATTCCCGGCAAGGTCGCCATATTTCCGGCAAGTTCGCCATAAATCCGGCAATGTCGCCACAAATGCGGCTAGGTCGCCATATTGCCGGAAAGGTCGCCATAAATCCAGCAAGGTCGCCAGAAATCCCACAAGGTCGCCATAAATCCGGAAAGGTCGCCACAAAGACGGCAAGTGTAGATGAGATATGCATGTGCCTTTAACATAGTGACCTCATACCTACTAACCACTCCCCATATCACAAGTATATCTACAACCTCCCCACCCACAGATCGCTCTCTAGTTCCTGTGACAGACCACGTACAGCTAGTGCAATGTGTAATGCTCCAGTATGAATAAAGATAGTAAAGTAACGATGCCTCGTTCTAGATTCTTTACATGGTGTCGAATAACTTGCCTTGCGCCTCCTGTTTATCGGTTTATCATTTAATTTTGTCCCAGTTTTTTGTTTCCCCGCCCTCCTATTTCTTTGTCATGGCCTCTTCTGCCCGTAAGCCCTATGTGCTCGTTTTCGATTTAGACATCGCCCTTCGATGGGACGTATTCAAACGTGACTTTGAACACTATTTCACGATCGCTCATCCTGCCGCCACCGCCGATCTCAAAGCCTCTCTGCTTCTCAACTTGGCTGGTCCCGAGGCCCTGACTCGCTCTGACTTCTTCGTCTACGCTGATGGCGAATCAGCTCGGGACCCGGTATGTCTGGTGGCTAAGTTTGATGCTATTTGTGATATGCCGACAAATTGCATCTTAGAACGTTTTAAACTGTTCGCGCGGCGTCAGCTCCCTGGGGAATCTGCTGAGAACTATGTCATTGCGCTGCGGCACCTCGGCAGGCGCTGCCGCCTCCACGCGTGGAACCCCGATGAGATTCTCAGGGACCTTCTGGTTTACGGTCTCCGTGATGAGAAGCTCAGGGCCGAACTTCTGCGCAAGCCGGATCTGACTTTAACCGATGCTATGCACGCTACTCGCTTAGCTGAAGCTGTTTCCTCGGCGGCGTCGCCGGCTGAACAGGCGATCAACTTTGCCAGCACTCCCAGTCATCTCATAAACACACCCCAGTCGCGACCCCCGGGGTCGCTCGCTGCTCGAGGGGGACGCGCCCCGGGGTTCGGTGCTGCTACAGGGGGAGGTACCCGGCAAAGGTGCCCTAATTGCAACTTCATGACTCATCAATACAATGTGTGCCCTGCCTTGGGTTAAACGTGTAATGTCTGCAAAAAATTGAACCATTTTGCTGCGGCTTGTCGTTCCCGTGGGAAGCCTGTCGCTGCTCGAAGGGGAAATTTAAACAACCTTCTACAAGCTGACAGTGCGCTCAGCTCCCAGTGTTATTTCGATGAACAGTCTGTTTCTGCATCTGACTCCTCTCAGGGGGAGACCAACTTGTTTACCGTGTTGGACGCACCTGCTATGATAACGGACCCTTCTGTGCTAGTCACTGTGAACAACTCGACCTTCACTGCTAAGATTGACACGGGGGCTGTGGCCAACGTAATGTCAACATCTCTTTTCAACCAGATAAGAACTAATGAGCAGATATTTTCCCAGTGCTCAACCTTGCATGCCTACGGTGGGGAGATTCTTACTCCTGTGGGCAAGGCCACGCTACGCTGTAAGATACTAGAGACCTCTCGGCCCCTCACCTTCTATCTCCGCGATCAAAAATGCATTCCCCTGCTGGGGATCCGGGCATGCCAGGAAATGGGACTGGTGTACTTCCACCGTGACATCCACCAGGTGCAGACTCTTATGGACCCGCTGGCCGATTATCCCGACCGCTTTGATGATAAGCGAGGCAAACTACCCTGCAGCTACAAGATTGTAGTGGACCGTAAGATCGTTCCTGTGGTCCATGCTCCTCACCGTGTCTCCTTCGCCATGAGGGACAGAGTGGAGGCGACACTACACAGTATGGTACAAATGGGCATCCTAAAGGTGGTCGTCGAGCCAACCAGCTGGGTCTCTTCCATGGTTGTTGCTGCTAAAAAGGACATGAGCGAGATACGCATCTGCATCAACCCCAAAGACCTCAACCTGGCCATTAGACGCCTCACTACCCTATGAGAACGGTGGAAGAAGTCGCTGCACAGGTTGGTCCAGCAACGGTTTTTTCTGTCCTCGATGCCAAAAGCTCCTTCTGGCAGATACCACTGGACGAGCGGTCGTCCATTTTGACAACTTTCGCCACACCCTACGGAAGGTTTCGGTTCCTCCGAATGCCATTCGGAATCAACTCTGCCAGCGAGGTATTTCAGCGGACAATGGAGCAGTTGTTTTTAGGTCTACCATGCGCCATAATTGTTGACGACATCCTCGTTTACGGTAAGGACGTTGCCGAACACGATGTCAACTTCCGCCAGGTCCTGGACTGGGCCCGGCAAATCAACTTGAAACTGAACCCCAAGAAGTGCCGATTCCGCGTCCCGGAGGTCACCTATGTTGGACATGTATTCACCGCTGAGGGGTTAAAGCCAGACCCGCAGAAAACAGCTGCCATTTCAGGGATGCCCCCTCCTACCAATGTGGCAGGCCTGCAACGCTTCCTAGGCTTGGTAAACTACCTGGGGAAGTTCATCCCCGACCTCAGCGAGCTCAGCGCTCCCCTGAGGGATCTGATAAAAAAGGACACGTCCTGGCTTTGGTTACCCAACCATCAGAAGGCATTCGACATTCTTATGTCTAAGCTGATCAGCACCCCCACGCTCAAGTTCTTTGACCTGCAGCGTCCCATTGTCCTCACCTGCGACGCCTCTCAGTTCGGATTCGGTGCCGCCTGTCTCCAGGTCCTATCTCGTCGACCACGCTGGAGCCATTTACCGACGGTCCCGCCAGCACCTTCGGCTCGTCAACGAGCCGCGTCCTCCTGCCGCGGATCCCTTTGCTCCCCCACTGCCTGTTTCGCGTCAGGGTGTTGCTCTGCCCGTCCTTCCTGACATGCAACGTTCTGCTCCTCCTCAGCCCCTTCCGTTCCACCCCGCTCCGACTAGTCCTCGCTCGCCTGCCCGCGCTCTTCCCGGTCCTGATCTCGCATCACCTCCGGGTTCGGTGCCGCGGTCTCCTCCGTCTCCTCCCGTTTCCCCCTTTCAGGTTCGTCTGTCCCCGCCGGTGCCTCTTCCTCCTGCAGGAAGGGTGGATGGCGAGACGCGAACCCGGGCGGGACGTCTTGTCAAACCGCCTGACCGCTATGGCGATTTTGTTTAACTATCCTAGCGCATGAGCCGTGGTCGCCATGTCACCATTGTATTTGCCTGTCGTTTCGAAGAGGAAAGATGTAGATGAGATATGCATGTGCCTTTAACATAGTGACCTCATACCCACTAACCACTCCCCATATCACAAGTATATCTACAACCTCCCCACCCACAGATCGCTCTCTAGTTCCTGTGACAGACCACGTACAGCTAGTGCAATGTGTAATGCTCCAGTATGAATAAAGGTAGTAAAGTAACGATGCCTCGTTATAGATTCTTTACAGCAAGGTCGCCACATCCCCGGCAAGGTCGCCATAAATCCGGCAAGGTCGCCATAAATCCGGCAAGGTAGCCACAAATCCCGCAAGGTCGCCATAAATCAGGCAAGGTCGCCACAAATCCGGCAAGGTCGCCACATTTGCGGCAAGGTCGCCTTAATCCGGTAAGGTCGCCACAAATACGGAAAGGTCGCCACAATTACGGCAAGGTCGCCAGAAATCTGACAAGGTCGCCACAAATCCGGGATGGCCGCCACATCCCCGGCAAGGTCGCCATAAATCCGACAAATTCGCCACAAATCCGTCAAGGTCGCCACATTTCAGGCAAGGTCGCCAGATTTCCGGCAAGGTCGCCATAAATCCGGCAAGGTCGCCATAAATCCGGCAAGGTCACCACATTTCCGGAGAGGTCGCCATAAATCCGGCAAGGTCGCCACAAATCCGGCAAGGTCGCCACATTCCCGGCAAGGTCGCCATAAATCCGGCAAGGTCGCCACAAATCCGGCAAGGTCGCCACATTTACGGCAAGGTCGCCATATTTCCGGCAAGGGCGCCATCAATCTGGTAAGGTAGCCACAAATGCGGCAAGGTCGACATATTTCCGGCAAAGTCGCCTTAAATCAGGCAAAGTCGGCACAAAGGCGGCAAGCTCGGCATATTTCCGGCAAGGTCGCCATAAATCCAGCAAGGTCGCCACAAATGCGGCAAGGTCGCCATATTCACGGCAAGGTCGCCATAAATCCGGCAAGGTCGCCATATATCCCGCAAGGTCGCCACAAATCCGGCAAGGTCGCCATGAATCCGGCATAGTCGCCACAAATCCGGCAAGCGAGCCATTATTCCGGCAAGGTCGCCATAAATCCGGCAAGGTCGCCAAAATCCGGCAAGGTCGCCATATCTCCGGCAAGGTCGCCACAAATCCGGCAAGGTCGCCATAAATCCGGCCAGGTGGCGACAAATCCGGCAAGGTCGCCACATTTCAATCAAGGTAGCCATAAATTCGGCAAGGTCGCGTCAAAGCCGGCAAGGTCGGCACATTTCCGGCAAGGTCGCCATAGATCCGGCAAGGTCGCCACACATCCAGCAAGGTCGCAAAATTCAGGCAAGGTCGCCATAAATCCGGCATCGTCGCCACACATCCGGTAAGGTCGCCACATTTCCGGCAAGGTCGCCATGAATCCGGTAAATTCGCCACAAGTCCGGCAAGGTCGCCACCTTTCCGGAAAGGTCGCCATAAATCCGGCAAGGACGCCACAAATCCCACAAGGTCGCCATAAATCCGGTAAGGTCGCCACAAATACGGCAAGGTCGCCACATCCCCGGCAAGGTCGCCATAAATCCGGAAAGTTCGCCACAAATCCGTCAAGCTCGCCACATTTCAGGCAAGGTCGCCGCATTTCCGGCAACGTCGCAATAAATCCGGCAAGGTCGTCACAAATCCGACAAGGTCGCCAGAAATCCGGCAAGGTCGCCACATTTCCGTCGACGCCATTAATCCGGCAAGGTCGCCACAAATCCGGCAAGGTCGCCACATTTCCGGCAAGGTCGCCATAAATCCAGCAAGGTCGCCACAAATGCGGCAAGGTCGCCATATTCCCGGCAAGGTCGCCATAAATCCGGCAAGGTCGCCATATATCCCGCAAGGTCGCCACAAATCCAGCAAGGTCGCCATAAATCCGGCAAGGTCGCCACAAATCCGACAGTCGCCTATTTCCGGCAAGGTCGCTATAAATCCGGCACGGCCGCCACAAATCCGGCAAGGTCGCCACATTTCCGGCAAGGGCGCCATATATTCCGGCAAGGTCGCCACATTTCAGGCAAGGTCGCAACAAATCTGCCAAGGTCGCCACAAATCCGACAAGGTCGACATATTTCCGGCAAGGTCGACATAAATCCCGCAAGGTCGCCACATATCCGGCAAGATCGCCATATTTCCGGCAAGGACGCCATGAATCCGGCATAGTCGCCACAAATCCGGCAAGCGAGCCATTATTCCGGCAAGGTCGCCATAAATCCGGCAAGGTCGCCAAAATCCGGCAAGGTCGCCATATCTCCGGCAAGGTCGCCACAAATCCGGCAAGGTCGCCATAAATCCGGCCAGGTGGCGACAAATCCGGCAAGGTCGCCACATTTCAATCAAGGTAGCCATAAATTCGGCAAGGTCGCGTCAAAGCCGGCAAGGTCGGCACATTTCCGGCAAGGTCGCCATAGATCCGGCAAGGTCGCCACACATCCAGCAAGGTCGCAAAATTCAGGCAAGGTCGCCATAAATCCGGCATCGTCGCCACACATCCGGCAAGGTCGCCACATTTCCGGCAAGGTCGCCATGAATCCGGTAAATTCGCCACAAGTCCGGCAAGGTCGCCACATTTCCGGAAAGGTCGCCATAAATCCGGCAAGGACGCCACAAATCCCACAAGGACGCCATAAATCCGGTAAGGTCGCCACAAATACGGCAAGGTCGCCACATCCCCGGCAAGGTCGCCATAAATCCGGAAAGTTCGCCACAAATCCGTCAAGCTCGCCACATTTCAGGCAAGGTCGCCGCATTTCCGGCAACGTCGCAATAAATCCGGCAAGGTCGTCACAAATCCGACAAGGTCGCCAGAAATCCGGCAAGGTCGCCACATTTCCGTTGACGCCATTAATCCGGCAAGGTCGCCACAAATCCGGCAAGGTCGCCACATTTCCGGCAAGGTCGCCATAAATCCAGCAAGGTCGCCACAAATGCGGCAAGGTCGCCATATTCCCGGCAAGGTCGCCATAAATCCGGCAAGGTCGCCATATATCCCGCAAGGTCGCCACAAATCCGGCAAGGTCGCCATAATTCCGGCAAGGTCGCCACAAATCCGACAGTCGCCTATTTCCGGCAAGGTCGCTATAAATCCGGCACGGCCGCCACAAATCCGGCAAGGTCGCCACATTTCCGGCAAGGTCGCCATATATTCCGGCAAGGTCGCCACATTTCAGGCAAGGTCGCAACAAATCTGCCATGGTCGCCACAAATCCGACAAGGTCGACATATTTCCGGCAAGGTCGACATAAATCCCGCAAGGTCGCCACATATCCGGCAAGATCGCCATATTTCCGGCAAGGACGCCATGAATCCGGCAAAGTCGCCACAAATCCGGCAAGCGAGCCGTAATTCCGGCAAGGTCGCCATAAATCCGGCAAGTTCGCCAAAAATCCGGCAAGGTCGCCATATTTCCGGCAAGGTCGCCACAAATCCGGCAAGGTCGCCATAAATCCGGCCAGGTGGCGACAAATCCGGCAAGGTCGCCACATTTCAATCAAGGTAGCCATAAATTCGGCAAGGTCGCGTCAAAGCCGGCAAGGTCGGCACATTTCCGGCAAGGTCGCCATAGATCCGGCAAGGTCGCCACACATCCAGCAAGGTCGCAACATTCCGGCAAGGTCGCCATAAATCCGGCATCGTCGCCACATATCCGGCAAGGTCGCCACATTTCCGGCAAGGTCGCCATGATTCCGGTAAAGTCGCCACAAGTCCGGCAAGGTCGCCACATAGCCGGAAAGGTCGCCATAAATCCGGCAACGTCGCCACAAATCCCACAAGGTCGCCATAAATCCGGCAAGGTCGCCACAAATACGGCAAGGTCGCCACATCCCCGGCAAGGTCGCCATAAATCCGGCAAGTTCGCCACAAATCCGTCAAGCTCGCCACATTTCAGGCAAGGTCGCCGCATTTCCGCAACGTCGCAATAAATCCGGCAAGGTCGTCACAAATCCGACAAGGTCGCCAGAAATCCGGCAAGGTCGCCACATTTCCGGCAAGGACGCCATTAATCCGGCAAGGTCGCCACAAATCCGGCAAGGTCGCCACATTTCCGGCAAGGTCGCCATAAATCCGGCAAGGTCGTCACAAATGCGACAAGGTCGGCACAAATCCGGCAAGGTCGCCACATTCCCGGCAAGGTCGCCATATTTCCGGAAAGGTCGCCATAAATCCGGTAATGTCGCAACAAATGCGGCTAGGTCGCCATATTTCCGGCAAAGTCGCCATAAATCCGGCAAGGTCGCCACAAATGCGGCAAGGTCGACATATTTCCGGCAAGGTCGCCATAAATTCGGCAAGGTCGCCATAAATCCGGCAAGGTCGCCACAAATCCGGCAAGGTCGCAATAAATCTGGCAACGTCGCCACAAATCCGACAAGGTCGCCATATTTCCGGCAAGGTCGCCAGAAATCCGGCAAGGTCGCCATATTTCCGGCACGATCGCCATAATACGGCAAGGTCGCCACAGGGCTCAGGGCTCCATTCTTGGACCCATTTTGTTCAACATTTAAATGCTCCCCCTAGCTCAGATCATAGAGCATTTTAACATATCTTACCACACTTATGCCGATGACACACAACTATATATCGCAGTGTCACCACATGACCATAGTCCCCTACACGCACTGAGCCAATGTGTCAAACATATCAATGAGTGGATGAATCAGAACTTCCTCCAGCTGAATGCAAATAAGACAGAAATTATTGTCTTTGGTCCCAAAAAAACAAGGCTAGAGGTGAGTGCTCAACTCGACTCAATTGCACTGACAAAGCCAGAAACCTTGGTGTAGTTATGGACTCAGATTTGAATTTTAACAGCCATATAAAGACCATTACCAGATCTGCCTATTAGCATCTAAATAATATTGCAAGAATCAAGGGATTTCTGTCCAAAGAAGACACTAAAAACCTTGTTCATGCATATATTTTTAGTAGGTTAGATTATTGTAATGGCATCTTTACAGGTCTCAATAAAAAATCAATTAAACAACTGCAGCTGATCCAAAATGCCGCTGCCAGTCCTGACCAACACCAAGAAAATGGACCACATTACACCTGTCCTTAAATCTTTGCACTGGCTCCCTGTGTGTAAGAGGATAGATTTTAAAATTATGTTACTGACCTGCAAGGCACTGAATGGTCTAGGTCCAAAATACATCTCTGACCTACTTGTTGTATATGAGGCGCCTAGGCTCCTCAGGTCTTCAGGGACAGGTTTACTCTGTGTTCCCAGGGTCAGAACTAAAAAGGCTGAAGCAGCATTCGGTTTTTATGCTCCACACCTGTGGAACAAGCTCCCTGAACACCTGAGGTGTACACAGACTGTAAGCGCATTTAAATCAGGCCTTAAAACACTGTTGTTTACTATAGCTTTTCCATAACCTGACATGCAGGTAACCTTAACTGTCTAATTTTAACCCTTTTATATGCTTTTTAAAATTGTTTTATTGCTTCATTGACCTTGTTTTATTATTCATACATTTGTCGTATTGCTTATTTTCCAATTTTTATTTATTGACTATTTCATTTTTTCTTTCCTGTAAAGCACCTTGAGTTGCTGTTTGCACGAATGGTGCTATACAAATAAATCTGCCTTGCCTTGCCTTGCCTTGCCACAAATCCGGCAAGGTCTCCATATTTCCTACAAGGTCGCCACAAATCCGGCAAGGTCGCCACATTTCCGGCAAGGAGGCAATAAATCTGGCAAGGTCGCCACAAATCCGACAAGGTCGCCATATTTCCGGCAAGGTCGCCATAAATCTCGCAAGGTCGCCACATTTCCGGCAAGGACGCAATAAATCTGGCAAGGTCGCCACAAATCCGACAAGGTCGCCATATTTCCGGCAAGGTAGCCATAAATCCCGCAAGGTCGCCACAAATCCGGCAATGTCGCCATATTTCCGGCAAGGTCGCCATAAATCCGGCAAGGTCGCCACTAATCCGGCAAGGTCGCCATATTTCCGGTAAGGTCGCCACAGATACGGCAAGGTCGCCATATTTCCGGCAAGATCGCCATAATTCCGGCAAGGTCGCCACAAATCCGGCAAGGTCGCCATATTTCCGGCATGGTCGCCATAATTCCGGCAAGGTGGCCTCAAATCTGGCAAGGTCGCTACATTTCCGGCAAGGTCGCAATAAATCTGGCAAAGTCGCCACAAATGCGGCAAGGTCGACATATTTCCGGCAAGGTCGCAATAAATCCTGCAAGGTCGCCACAAATGCGGCAAGGTCGACATATTTCCGGCAAGGTCGCCATAAATCCGGCAAGGTCGCCACATTTCCGGCAAGGTCGCCATATTTCCAGCAAGGTCTCCATAAATCCGGCAAGGTTGCCACAAATGCGGCAAGGTGGACATCTTTCCGGCAAGGTCGCAATAAATCCTGCGAGGTCGCCACAAATGCGGCAAGGTCGACATATTTCCGGCAAGGTCGCCATTAATCCGGCAAGGTCGCCACAAATGCGGCAACGTCGCCATATTTCCAGCAAGGTCACCATAAATCCGGCAAAGTCGCCATAAATCCGCAAGGTCGCCGCATATCCGGCAAGGTCACCACATTTCCGGCAAGGTCGCCACAAATCCGGCAAGGTCGCCAAAAATCCGGCAGGGTCGCTATATTTCCGACAAGGTCGCCATAAATCCGGAAAGTTTGCGTCAAATCCGGCAAGGTCGCCATATTTCCGGCAATGTCGCCATAAATCCCGCAAGGTGGCGTCAAATCCGGCAAGGTCGCCACATTCCCGATAAGGTCGCTACATTTCCGGCAAGGTCGCCATGAATCCGGCAAGGACGCCACAAGTCCGGCAAGGTCGCCACATTTCCGCCAAGGTCGCCATAAATCCGGCAAGGTCGCCACAAATCCCACAAGGTCGCCACATTTCCGGCAAGTTCGCCACAAATCCGGCAAAGTCGCCACATTTCCGGCAAGGTCGGCATAAATCATCAAGGTCGGCACAAATCCGGCAAGGTCGCCACATTCCGGCAAGGTCGCCATAAATCCGGCAAGGTCGCCACAAATCCGGCAAGGTCGCCACATTTCTGGCAAGGTCACCATAAATCCGGCAAGGCCAGCACAAATCCGGCAAAGGCGCCACATTTCCGGCGTCCGCAATAAATCTGGCAAGGTCGCCACAAATCCGACAAGGTCACCATATTTCCGGCAAGGTCGGCATAAATCATCAAGGTCGGCACAAATCCGGCAAGGTCGCCACATTTCGGCAAGGTCGCCATAAATCCGGCAAGGTCGCCACATTTCCGGCAAGGTCGCCATAAATCCGGCAAGTTCGTCACAAATCCGACAAGGTCGCCATAAACCCGGCAAGGACGCCACATTTCCGGCAAGGTCGCAATAAACCTGGCAAGGTCGCCACAAATCCGACGAGGTCGCCATATTTCCGACAAGGTCGCCATAAATCCCGCTAGGACGCCACAAATCCGGCAAGGTCGCCATATTTCCGGCAAGGTCGCCACAGATACGGCAAGGTCGCCATATTTCCGGCAAGATCGCCATAATTCCGGCACGGTCGCCACAAATCCGGCAAGTTAGCCATATTTCCGGCATGGTCGCCATAAATCCGGAAGGTAGCCTCAAATCCGGCAAGGTCGCCACAATCCCAGCAATGGCGCCATAAATCCGGCAAGGTCGCCACAAACCCGGCAAGGTCGCCACATTTCCGGCAAGGTCGACATAAATCCGGCAAGGTCGCCATAAATCCGGCAAGGTCGCCACATTTCCGGCAAGGTCGCCATAAAACCGGCAAGGTCGCCACAAATCCCACAAGGTCGCCATAAATCCGGCAAGGTCGCCACAAATCCGACAAGGTCGCCACATTTGCGGCAAGGTCGCCATAAATCCGGCAAGGTCGCCACAAATCCGGCAAGGTCGCCACATTTCCGGCAAGGTCGCCATATTTCCAGCAAGGTCTCCATAAAACCGGCAAGGTCGCCACAAATGCGGCAAGGTCGACATCTTTCCGGCAAGGTCGCAATAAATCCTGCAAGGTCGCCAGAAATCCGGCAAGGTCGCTATATTTCCGACAAGGTCGCCATAAATCCGGCAAGTTTGCGTCAAATCCGGCAAGGTCGCCATATTTCCGGCAATGTCGCCATAAATCCCGCAAGGCGGCGTCAAATCCGGCAAGGTCGCCACATTCCCGACAAGGTCGCCAAAGATCCGGCAAGGTCGCCGCAAATCCGGCAAGGTCGCAACATTTCGGCAATGTCGCCATACATTCGGCATCGTCGCCACAAATGCGGCAAGATCGCCACATTTCCGGCAAGGTCGCCATGAATCCGGCAAGGTCGCCACAAATCCCACAAGGTCGCCATAAATCCGGCAAGGTCGCCACAAATCCGGCAAGATCGCAACATTTCGGCAATGTCGCCATACATTCGGCATCGTCGCCACAAATGCGGCAAGATCGCCACATTTCCGGCAAGGTCGCCATGAATCCGGCAAAGTCGCCACAAATCCGGCAAGGTCGCCACATTTCCGGCAAGGTCGCCATATTTCCAGCAAGGTCGCCATATTTCCAGCAAGGTCTCCATAAATCCGGCAAGGTCGCCACAAATGCGGCAAGGTCGACATCTTTCCGGCGAGGTCGCAATAAATCCTGCAAGGTCGCCACAAATGCGGCAAGGTCGACATATTTCCGGCAAGGTCGCCACATTTCCGGCAAGGTCGCCATAAATCGGCAAGGTCGGCACAAATCCGGCAAGGTCGCCACATTCCCGGCAAGGTCGTCATAAATCCGGCAAGGTCGCCACAAATCCGGCAAGGTCGCCACATTTCCGGCAAGGTCACCGTAAAT
>JAXLNO010000275.1:98002-101845 GCA_038087875.1 Malacoraja senta | reverse complement strand
TACTCTGTAAACAATATCATAAACGCAAGAGAAAAAAACTTCAGTGTGTGTATATGTACACATACTCACAAATACACACGCACTCATACAATAGAATAGATACAATAGACAATAGGTGCAGGAGTAGGCCATTCAGCCCTTCGAGCCAGCACCCCAATTCAATGTGATCATGGCTGATCATCCCCAATCAGTACCCCGTTCCTGCCTTCTCCCCATATCCCCTGACTCCGTTATCTTTAAGAGCCCTATCTAGCTCTCTCTTGAAAGTATCCAGAGAACCGGCCTCCACCGCCCTCTGAGGCAGAGAATTTCACACTCACAACTCTCTGTGAGAAAAAGTGTTTCCTCATCTCTGTCTTATATGGCTTACCCCTTATTCTTAAACTGTGGCCCCTGGTTCTGGACTCCCCCAACATCGGGAACATGTTTCCTGCCTCTAGCGTGTCCTCCCTCTACATATGAATAGATTATTTATATAATATATCTAAATATCTATATATATATATGTGTGTGTGTGTATATGTGTGTATATATTTATATGTGTGTGTGTGTGTGTGTGTATATATTTATATGTGTGTGTGGGTGTGTATATGTGTGTATATATTTATATGTGTGTGTGTGTGTGTGTGTGTATATGTGTGTATATATTTATATGTGTGTGTGTGTATATGTGTGTATATATTTATATGTGTGTGTGTGTGTATATGTGTGTATATATTTATATGTGTGTGTGTATATGTGTGTATATATTTATATGTGTGTGTGTATATGTGTGTATATATTTATATGTGTGTGTGTGTATGTGTGTATATATTTATATGTGTGTGTGTATATGTGTGTATATATTTATATGTGTGTGTGTGTGTATGTGTGTATATATTTATATGTGTGTGTGTGTGTGTATATGTGTATATATTTATATGTGTGTGTCTGTGTACACACACACAAACACACAAACATTAATAGTACAAGGAACTGCAGATGCTGGTCTAAACCAAAGATAGACACAATGTTCATATCTTTCATTCATTTGCTCTAATCACCCCACATCACCGTCTATATCTCTCGTTTCCCTCTCCCCCGACTCTCAGTCCGTAGAAGGGTCTCGACCCGAAACGTCACCCATTCTTCCTCTCCAGAGATGCTGCCCGTCCCGCTGAGTTACTTCAACTCCCCCTCCCATTCCCACACTGACCTTTCTGTCCTGGGCCTCCTCCACTGTCAGAGTGAGGCCCAGCGCATAATTGGAGGAGCAGCACCTCATATTCCGCTTGGGCAGTTTACACCCCAGTGGTATGAACATTGACTTCTCTAACTTCAAGCGACCCTTGCTTTCCCTCTCTCTCTCCATCCCTCCCCACCCTAGTTAGATACATAGAAAATAGGTGCAGGAGTAGGCCATTCGGCCCTTCGAGCCTGCACCGCCATTCAATATGATCATGGCTGATCATCCAACTCAGTATCCCGTACCTGCCTTCTCTCCATACCCCCTGATCCCTTTAGCCACAAGGGCCACATCTAACTCCCTCTTAAATATAGCCAATGAACTGGCCTCAACTACCCTCTGTGGCAGAGAGTTCCAGAGATTCACCACTCTCTGTGTGAAAAAGTTTTTCCCTCATCTCGGTCTTAAAGGATTTCCCCCTTATCCTTAAGCTGTGACCCCTTGTCCTGGACTTCCCCAACATCGGGAACAATCTTCCTGCATCTAGCCTGTCCAACCCCATAAGAATTTTGTACGTTTCTATAAGATCCCCTCTCAATCTCCTAATTTCTAGCGAGTATAAGCCAAGTCTATCCAGTCTTTCTTCATATGAAAGTCCTGACATCCCAGGAATCAGTCTGGTGAACCTTCTCTGCACTCCCTCTATGGCTATAATGTCCTTCCTCAGACTAGTTCTCCCACTAGTTTCACTGTCCTCCTGATTAAATTTTACAGATTGTAGGCCTCGTTGTCACCTTCCCCTCAGCCAACAATGAACCTTCTACATTTTCCTCAAATATCGCCCCCTTTGATCTGTGTTTCCATTTGCGATATAATACGATACGATAGAACTTTATTCACCAATTTCCCTCTGGGGATGAATAAAGTTCTATCGTATCGTATTATATATCTTTAGACTCTCTCTCCCCTGACTCCTGACCTTGATGGGGGGATCTTATAGAAACTTGAGGGGGGATCTTATAGAAAACTTACAAAATTCTTAAGGGGTTGGACAGGCTAGATGCAGGAAGATTGTTCCCGATGTTGGGGAAGTCCAGAACAAGGGGTCACAGTTTAAGGATAAGGGGGAAGTCTTTTGGGACCGAGATGAGAAAATCATTTTTCACACAGAGAGTGGTGAATCTGTGAAATTCTCTGCCACAGAAGGTAGTTGAGGCCAGTTCATTGGCTATATTTAAGAGGGAGTTAGATGTGGCCCTTGTGGCTAAAGGGATCAGGGGGTATGGAGAGAAGGCAGGTACAGGATACTGAGTTGGATGATCAGCCATGATCATATTACCTAGAAGAGATAAGACTCCTCCTAGCAGGTAAACCAGATCACTTCCACCTGACGTGGTCTGCATTTATAGAATTATTACAAATATAGGGTGCAAAGGTACCTTTAAAAAAAATTGAGGTCAGGTAAGGGGGAATGCTAGTTGAAGAGTTGGTATGTCCCATTTGCGTAATGCTCATAAAAATATTTGTTTCTCTCTTTTTCCTCTTTCTCTCTCTCTTTCTTTTCTAGGGTCTATTTCTTAACTCTTTTTCTTTTGTTTTTAATTTTGTTCTTAAAGGGTCTTCGTTCTTTTTTGTTGTCACATTTTCTACACTCTCACTTTTTCCTTCACTTTCTTCTTTCTTTCAATCTTTTCCTTTTCTAGTGTAAAAAACAAACGGAGTACATTAATTGTAAGAAGACATAAGTGACGAGTACTAATGTATGTGGTTGTAATGTAATGTACTTCTAATAAATAAAAAATTAAATTTAAAAAAAGCCATGATCATATTGAATGGCGGTGCAGGCTCGAAGGGCCGAATGGCCTACTCCTGCACCTATTTTCTATGTTTCTATGACTCTCAGTCTGAAGAAAGGTCTCAACAGGAAATGTCCCCTGTTTATTTTTGCCGGAGATGCTGCCTGCCCCACTGACTTATTCCATCTTTTTGTGTCTATCAGCAGAGAATTGGAAGGTGGGGGTTTTCGGACGAAGGATATATTTACAAGGCCTAATCTCCCAGGTCCCACACCCTTTCCTTGTATTAATAGTCCCAACACAGCCTTGATTACCGAGCTTCCTGCTATTGTCCTCAGCTAAAGGAGAGACATTCGAAGAGCGTTCTATATATTCGAAATGCAGTCAGCTTGTGCCATTCCAAAACTCACAGAGACGATCAGCACAGAAACAGGCCATTCAGCCCTCTGAGTCCGTGCTAGGATCGCCAACTTTCCCACTCCCAAATAAGGGACAAAAGGTCAAAATACGGGACAAATTCCCGACGGCAATTCGTTGACCGACTCGGCTGTGTCTGGGTGAATGATGAGTTGGCCCGGGTGCTGGACTGCACACAGAGCCCAGCCGGCGGGCGGGCCAGCTGAGGAGTATTGGCCCGGGCCACGCGAAGTCCGGCACCCCATCCAACTCATGAACCGATGATCGGCCATGAGAAGGAGGGGTGGTGGTGGTGTCGGCGGTAATCGAAGGTCCGAAGGTCGGACAGCTGGCCGGGCTGCCGACCGACCGACCGACGGGGCCACGGGCGAGGCTCTGCTGCTGCACTCCATGGGCTGCACTACGTCGGGACGGGTGAGGCGGGGGCCGGATGCGGCGCTCCGACCCGACAGTCCCCTCGACCCG
>JAXLNO010000275.1:65502-93002 GCA_038087875.1 Malacoraja senta | reverse complement strand
TTCCCTGTTGCTCAGTTTATTGTCACGTGTACCGAGGTACAGTGAAAAGCTAAGGTACACAAACAAGGTCTGAAGAAGGGTTTAGGCCCGAAACGTTGCCTATCTCCTTCGCTCCATAGACGCTGCTGCACCCGCTGAGTTTCTCCAGCATTTTTGTCTACCTTCGATTTTCCAGCATCTGCAGTTCCTTCTTAAATACAGTGAAAAGCTTTTTGTTGCGTGCTAACCAGGCAGCGGAAAGACTGCGCATGATTCAAATCGAGGCGGGCACAGATACAGGATATTTAGCGCAAATTAAAGATAGTCCGAGGGTCTTCAGTGAGACTCAAGCATTCAAAGTCAGTTTGTTGTCACATGTGTAGTGGAATTTGAGTTACTATACAGCCAAGCTAAGTGAAAAGCAACAGGATACATAACCATATAATAGTTAACATAAACATCCACCCCAGTGGATTCCACATTCCTCACTGTGATAGAAAGCAATAAAGCCCAATCTTCTTCCTGTTGGGAAGTCAGGACCACTCTCTAGTTGGTGAGAGGAAAGGTAAAGCCTGTAAAGTCCGATCAGGGGGGTGACATCCAGGAGCGAAAAAGGCTGCAAAAAGTTGTGACCACTGCCCAGTCCATCGCCGGCCCTGACCTCCCACCGTCGAGGGGATCTGTCGCAGTCGCTGCCTCAAGAAGGCAGCCAACATCATCAAGGACCCACACCATCCTGGCCACACACTCATCTCATCAGGTAGAAGGTACAGGAGCCTGAAGACTGTAACGTCCAGGTTCAGGAATAGCTACTTCCCCACAGCCATCAGGCTATTAAACACAACGAATAAGCTCTGAGCTCTGAACTGCAAAAGACTATTATTATTTGTTATTTGTACTATATTTGTTATTTAGTGAACTTTTTCTTTTTTTTCCCGTTGTATACAATGTTTACATATTCACATATTCTGTTGTGCTGCAGCAAGTAAGAATTTCATTGTCCCGTCCGTGACACATGACAATAAAACACTCTTGACTCAAGGATAGGTCCGAGGGTCACCAATGAGGTAGATAGTAGTTCAGGACCGCTCTCCGGTTGTGGTAGGATGGTTCAGTTGCCTGGTAACAGCTGGGAAGAAACTGTCTCTGAATCTGGAGGTGTGCGTTTGTTTTCACACTTCTGTCCCTCTTAGACACATAGAAAAGTAGGTGCAGGAATAGGCCCTTCGGCCCTTCGAGCCAGCACTGCTGATGCCTTGCCTGATGCCTCCTACCTCATCAGGGACTAACTTTACTGTACCATTCTACAGTTTTTTTTTTATTGCAGTTTTTCTCTCCTTTTTCCTTCCGCCCACAATATGTAATATGTAAAATAATATGTGATTCTGTTCCATTCTGTTTGTAGTTTGTTTGTTTGTGGTTTTTTGCCCAAAGTCTGCGAGCATTGCCACGTTTCATTTGACTGCACATCTCCTATGTGTATGTGATGAATAGACTTGACTTGATGGGGAGAAGAGAAACTTATAGAGACTTACAAGATTCTTAAGGGGTTGGACAGGCTAGATGCAGGAAGATTGTTCCCGATGTTGGGGAAGTCCAGGACAAGGGGTCACACAGTTTAAGGATAATAATAATAATAATAATCATTTTATTTACTGGCGCCTTTCTAAAACCCAAGGACACCTTACAATGCATAGAATCACAACAAAACAAAAAAACACATAATCGGAATAAATTAAATTAAAAAAACACCACAGTACACAAATCAAGGACAGAATTCAATTTCAAAAGCACCAAAAGAAAATAAGAAAGGGGAAGTCTTTTAGGACCGAGATGAGAAAAACATTTTTCACACAGAGAGTGGTGAATCTGTGGAATTCTCTGCCACAGAGGGTAGTTGAGGCCAGTTCATTGGCTATATTTAAGAGGGAGTTAGATGTGGCCCTTGTGGCTAAAGGGATCAGGGGGTATGGAGAGAAGGCAGGTACAGGATACTGAGTTGGATGATCAGCCATGATCATATTGAATGGCGGTGCAGGCTTGAGGGGCCGAATGGCCTACTCCTGCACCTATTTTCTATGTTTCTATGTTTCTAAGAGGTGGTGAGACTGGTCCTTGGTTGTGCTGCTGGCCTTGCCGAGGCAGCGAGTAGCTGGGGTCACTGTAAAGGGCAAGGTGAATCCGTGCTGGCGCTTGGACCTTTCTGCTCCGGGAGATGAGATCGTGAGCTTGACCCTTCCTTCTTTCCTTCCTTCCGCCCGCAGGTACTACCGAGAGGGTTTGCCTGATCCAGGGGACGGTGGAGGCTTTGAACGCCGTCCATGACTTCATCGCGGAGAAGGTCCGGGAGATGCCGCAGAATGTCGGCAAGGCGGAGCCGGTCAACATCCTCCAACCCCAGACCAACGTCAACCCCGACCGGGTCAAGCAAGTAAGAGTTGCGCTGGAAGGAACTGCAGATGCTGTTCCACACCGAAGATAGACACTAAATGCTGCAGTAACTCAGTGGGTCGGCCATCCTCCTTCAGACCAAAATGGGGGTGTTGGCCAATATCTCCCCCACCCACCCACCCAGCTCATAAGTTCTAGGAGTAGAATTAGGCCATTCGGCCCATCAAGTCTACTCCACCATTCAATCATGGCTGATCTATCTTTCTCTCTCAACCCCATTCTCCTGCCATCTCCCCATAACCCCTGACTAATCGACAATCACTCTTCCTAATCAAGAATCTCTCAATCTCCGCCTTAAAAATATCCAATGACCCCATAGCCTTCTGTGGCAATGAATTTAGGAGATTGAGAGGGGATCTTATAGAAACGTACAAAATTCTTATGGGGTTGGACAGGCTAGATGCAGGAAGATTGTTCCCGATGTTGGGGAAGTCCAGGACAAGGGGGTCACAGCTTAAGGATAAGGGGAAATCCTTTAAGACCGAGATGAGGAAAAACGTTTTCACACAGAGAGTGGTGAATCTCTGGAACTCTCTGCCACAGAGGGTAGTTGAGGCCAGTTCATTGGCTATATTTAAGAGGGAGTTAGATGTGGCCCTTGTGGCTAAAGGGATCAGGGGGTATGGAGAGAAGGCAGGTACGGGATACTGAGTTGAATGATCAGCCATGATCATATTGAATGGCGGTGCAGGCTCGAAGGGCCGAATGGCCTACTCCTGCACCTATTTTCTATGTTTCTATGTTTCTAATTCCACAGATTCACCAGCCTCTGACGAAAGAAATTCCTCCTCATCTCATTTCTAAAGGGACGTCCTTTTATTCGGAAGCTGTGACCTCTCGTCCCAGACTCTTCCGACAGTAGAAACATCCTCTCCACGTCCACTCTATCCAGGCCTTTCACTGTTCAGTGGGTTTAGAAAAGGAATAGGTGGCGTTTCGGGTCAAGACCCTACCTTGGTTAATTGGCTTCTGTGAAAACAATTCCTCAGTTTAGTTTATTGTCACGTGTACAGTGAAAAGCTTTTGTTGCGTGCTACCCAGTCAGGAGAAAGACAATATATGACTACAATCGAGCCTTTTACAGAGTACAGATACATGAAAAGCGAAAAACATTCAGTGCAAGGTAAAGCCAGCAAAGTCCGATCAAGGATAGTCCGAGGGTCACCAAA
This sequence comes from Malacoraja senta, assembly GCA_038087875.1. Classification (NCBI taxonomy): domain Eukaryota; kingdom Metazoa; phylum Chordata; class Chondrichthyes; order Rajiformes; family Rajidae; genus Malacoraja; species Malacoraja senta. Next base: position 89,403 of record JAXLNO010000275.1, on the reverse strand, counting down.
TAGTTAGATCATAGTTCAGACTCTCGTCCAAAAATGCCACCCATTCCTTTTCTCCGGAGATGCTGCCTGACCCGCTGAGTTACTCCAGTATTTTGTGTCTGTCTAAGATTTCTGAAACCATCACCTGATACGGACATCGGGGTAGAACTGATTCATTCCCCTTTTCTAGTTTTCCTCTCAAACTGATACCAGAACATCCACCACTGAACATTTTCATGAACAAAGAGGCACGGTGGCGCAGCGGTAGAGTTACTGCCTCACGGCGCCAGAGACCCGGGTTCGTTCGTGACTACGGTTGCTGTCCGTACGGAGTTTGTACCTTCTCCCCGTGACCTGCGTGGGTTTTCTCCGAGATCTTCGGTTTCCTCCCACACTGCAAAAGACCTACATTGTTTGGAGGTTAATTGGCTTCCTGTAAATGTAAAAAAAATTGTCCCTGGAGTGTGTCGGATATTGTTAAGGTGTGGGGATCGCTGGTCGGCGCGGACTCGGTGGGCCGAAGGGGCCTGTTTCCGCGCTGTATCTCTCAACTAATCTAAATTTGTATTGGAAGATTCTAGGGATTCTAGGGACATGGACAGAACGTACAAACTCCGTACAGACAGCACCCGTAGTCAGGATCGAACCCAGATCACTGGCACTGTAAGGCAGCAACCCCTCCGCTGAGCCACCGTGCCGCCCCTTCAAGTTGTTCTGCCATAATGTCTGTTTCCATAACATTAACAGGATGTAATTGATGAATTTGGGAACACTATTTTGGTTGTTATGTGATTTTGATCGGGAAATAGAGGACCACTTAAAAGTTACCTTGGAAATCGACAAACAGATGAAAAAGCTGTCTTGGGGAAATAAACAGTCCAGGGAAGAAAAAAAATGTTTCCCTGTAACCTCTCTGCCGTAAACAAACACTGTTGTATCCTAGTAACGCAGTCTGGTGGCCATTGGCATTCGGAATCATTGCAATGAACTCTGTTTAAACAAGGTGACAATCTTCTTCAGAAGGTGGACACAAAATGCTGGAGTAACTCAGCAGGTCAGACAGCATCTATGGAGAAAAGGGAATAGGTGACATTTCGGGTCAAGACCCTTCTTCAAACATCACCAATTGACCAACGTCCTCCAGAGATGCTTCCTGACCTGCTGAGTTACTCCAGTACTCTGTGTCCTTTTTTTGTGAACCAGTATCTGCAGTTCCTTGTTTCAACAATGTAACATACAGCCTTTGGTACCTTTAGCTTGCAGTAACAAAACCGAACTTACAGCAATTAAAAATACCTCTCCATTGAAGATTCTGTTGTAAACATATTATCACAAGTCTGAAACCCCTTTTCCCCCCAATTGTTTTTACAACGTGATTCTCTTCAACACAAGGAACTCAATTATCTCACGAAAGATAGCAGAACTATCTTTAACCAGAAACATATTAATTAATCTCTGGTTTGAATGCAATCAATAATTGAGCCTCCAAAGCTTTGTGGTGTAAGCATTCATGGGCAAAGACATTTCTCCTTATTACCGTTCAAAATGGTGGTTGGGAAGAAGCTGTTCTTCAACCTGGTGGGTCACGGTTTTTACCGTAGATAGACACAAAAAGCTGGAGTATAGAGCCTGTCCCACTTTCACGACCTAATTCACGACCTCTGCCCTTGACTCATATTCGCAGCATGGTCGTCACGAGGTCGTAGGTAGGACGTAGCAGGCCGTGATGCTAGTCGTAGCTACTCGTGGCATCAAGTAGGTCGGGGCGTTTTTTCTAGCCTGATGAAAAATGTCCACGAGTAAAAAAAGGTCGTGAATTAGGACCTGAAAGTGGGACAGGCCCTTACCTCAGTGGGGTCAGACGGCATCTCTGGAGAAAAGGAATAGGTGACGTTGTCATTTAGAACGCAGACGAGGAAACACTTTTTCTCGCAGAGAGTTGTGAGTTTGTGGAATTCTCTGCCTCAGAGGGCGGTGGAGGCCGGTTCTCTGGATGCTTTCAAGAGAGAGCTAGATAGGGCTCTTAAAAATAGCGGAGTCAGGGGATATGGGGAGAAGGCAGGAACGGGGTACTGATTGGGGATGATCAGCCATGATCACATTGAATGGCGGTGCTGGCTCGAAGGGCCAAATGGCCGACTCCTGCACCTATTGTCTATTGTCTATTGTTCTGGGTCTTTTTTGATTCCTGTACCTTCATCCTGATGGCAGGGGTGAAATGAGAGAGTGGGCAGGGTGGAGTGGGTCTCTGATGATGCTGGCTGCCCTATTTGAGGCAGCGCCTCCTGTAGATCCCTTCGAAGGTGGGGAGGTCAGTACCTGTGATGGTACGGGCAGTGTCCACCGGTCTCCGTAAGTACCTATCTGTTCCTGTCTGTTCGAATTGTTTGACCCAGGCAGGATGCAACTTTGGATCCATGTATGTTGTGGTACATTTCTGGCCAAGAGTGGGTTGTTGCAGACGTTTAACAGGGAATTAAAATGTGTCATGTCCACACCACAGATAACCATTTAACACTGGTAGACAAAAGTGCTGGAGAAACTCAGCGGGTGCAGCAGCATCTATGGAGCGAAGGAAATAGGCAACGTTTCGGGCCGAAACCCGGAAGGGTTTCGTCCTGAAACGTTGCCTATTTCCTTCAGGGTTTCGGCCTGAAACGTTGCCTATTTCCTTCAGGGTTTCGGCCCGAAACGTTGCCTATTTCCTTTGCTCCATAGAGTTTCTCCAGCATTTTTGTCTACCTTCGATTTTCCAGCATCTGCAGTTCCTTCTTAAGCCATTTAAGAATGTTGGCTTCCTAGCCTGAGATGAAAGTGGGCAAGGTTGGTGAACCGACTAGTTAATGTCCCTTGTGCAGGAAAGAACTGCAGATGCTGGTTTAAATCGAAGATAGACACAAAATGCTGGAGTAACTCAGCGGGACAGGCAGCGTCTCTGGAGAGAAGGAATGGGCGACGTTTCAGGTCGAGACCCTTCTTCAGACTTCATTTTCCTGCTTCATTCAGTCTAGTTTAGAGGTACAGAGAGGAAACAGGCCCTTCGGCCCACCGAGTCCGGGCCGACCAGCGATCCCCGCACATTAACACCATCCAACACACACTAGGGACGATTTACATTTACACCAAAGCCAATTAATCTACAAACCCGTACGCCTTTGGAGTGTGGGAGAAAACCGAAGATCTCGGAGGAAACCCACGCGGGTCACGGGGAGAACGTACAAACTCCGCGCAGGCAGCACCCCCGTAGTCGGGATCGAACCTGGGTCTCTGGTGCTAAAAGCGCTGTCAGGCAGCAACTCTACCGCTGCGCCACCATGCCACAAGTCAGGCCCAATGGAACCAAACTGATACAATCTAGAGCGATTGTGGACAGGATCTCTCCGACCATATGTTTATGACTTCCTGCTCCTGTTTCCTGGTCCCTTATTTCCCTCTCAGTTGTGTCACATCCTCAGGACCCCATCTTCTGACCCCTGACCCCAGTCCCGCCATCCATGTGGCCCACTTCCTGCCGACACGGGAAGTGGCCATTATCCCCGCGGGAAGTTTAGCTCGCTCCAATTCAGTCTAGTTTAGAGATACAGCGCGGAACCAGGCCCTCCGGCCCACCGAGTCCATGCTGACCAGTGATCCCTTCTGACTAACACTATCTTTAAACTTTGGAGATACAGCGCGGAACCAGGCCCTTCAACCCACCGAGTCCATGTTGACCAGCGATCCCTCACACTAACACCATGCTACACACACGCTGGGACTTTGTTTTGTAAACTAGCATCTGCAGATCCTTGAGTCTGCAGTTACAGAAGCTGCCTGACTTACTGTGAGTTTCCTGCACATTCTATTTCCTTTTTAGACTTCCAACATCTGCAGTTTTTTTTGTTTGTTTTCTGTAGCAAAGCTTTTCTACTGCACAACGGCTGGTGCTAATGGTTTAAGCTTGTCCTGGCCATCAATAGGTTGCTGTTATTTCCTTACTAATAGTCATTTTGCGTGTAAACAGACCCTTCAGCCTAACTTGCCCACGCCAACCAACATGTCCCATCTACACTGGTCCCACCTGCCTGCTTTTGGCCCATAGCCCTCTAAACCTGCCCTATCCATGTACCTGTCGAAATGTTTCTTAAACGTTGCGATAGTCCCTGCCTCAACGACCTGCTCCAGTAGCTCTTTCCACAGAGCTGGTTGCTGCTTTAATTTGGCACCAGCTCCTCACATTGCAACGAGCCACAGACAAGCCTGCTGGGCATGGGGGCATAATGGAACTGCAGATGCTGGTTTACACCGAGGAAAGACACAAAAAGCTGGAGTAACTCAGCGGGTCAGGCTGTATCCCTGGAGAGAAGGAATAGGAGCCGTTTTGGGTTGAGACCCTTCTTTAGACCCAATGGGGATTAAAGGGTTGTTGGCCAATATCCTCCCCACTCACTTATGTTCATCAGTTCTAGGAGCAGAATTCAGCCATTCGGCCCATCAAGTCTACTCCGCCATTCAATCATGGCTGATCTATCTCTCCCTCCTAACCCTATTCTCCTGCCTTCTCCCCATAACCCCTGACACCCGTACTAATCAAGAATCTATCTATCTCTGCCATAAAAATATCCATTGACTTGACCTCCACAGCCGTCTGTGGCAATGAATTCCACAGTTTCACCAGCCTCTGACTGCAGAAATTCCTCCTCATCTCCTTCCTAACGGAACGTCCTTTAAATCTGAGGCTGTGGCCTCTGGTCGCCAGTGGAAACTGTCCTGCAGCCTGTCCACACCTCGGCTAATGCAACGCCGCATTTACTGCGCTCTGCCTGCCATCAATCATGCCCGCCCGCCAGCCAGCGATCGATGCAATTATGCAGGAGCTGCGACCAGCTGCAGCTGCAAGGCGGCCTGCGTTCTCTAACGAAACGAGCTGTCCAGCGCACCTTCACTCCCCTTCGGGAAGAGAGTAGCACGGGTAGATTTATTTTATTTCGAGATTGCTAGAATTTAACGGCAGCACGGTAGAGTTGGTGCCTCACGGCGCCAGGGACCCCGGTTCGATCCCGACCAAGACTGGGAGCAGGATTCTTGATCAGTGCGGGTGTCAGGGCTTATGGGCAGAAGGCTGGAGAATGGGGTTGAGAGGGAGAGATAGATCAGCCGTGATTGAATGGCGAGGGCCGTATGTGCTAATTCTGCTCCCGTTCACTTATAGACTTATAAACGTAGTAGATAAGTTGGTAAAGACCCACTGGCCTTCACTTCATTAGTTAGACAAACAATGTCAGGGCAGGGTCATTACGACGCCACTGTATAAATCTCCCAGTTGCCAAACACTTTACCTCCCCCTCCCATTCCCACACTGACCTTTCAGTCCTGGGCCTCCTCCACTGTCAGAGTGAGGCCCAGCGCAAATTGGAGGAGCAGCACCTCATATTCCGCTTGGGCAACTCACACCCCAGCGGTATAAACATTGATTTCTCTAACTTCAAACAACTCTTGCGTCCCCTCTCTCTCTCTCTCTCTCCGTCCCTCTCCCCACCCTAGTCGCCGTACTAGTTTCACTGTCGTCCTGTTGAGTTTCGCTGCCTGTGTAACTCGTTATCACCCAGCACACAGCCAACAATGGACCATTGTGGGCTCTACCTTTCCTTGATCATCGTTGCTTTTTGGCCTTTCTTTCATAAATTTGCCGTCTATATCCCTCGTTTCCCTTTCTCTCTCCCCCCGACTCTCAGTCTGAAGGAGGGTCTCGACCCGAAACGCCACCCATTCCTTCTCTCCAGAGATGCTGCCTGACCCGCTGAGTTACTCCAGCATTTTGTGTCTATCTGCAGTTCCTTCCTACACAGGATTTGTTACTCTACCTCGGTACACTGACGATAATAAACTGAACTTGGCTAAACCTAGGATGGGCACAGAATGCTGGAGTAACTCAGCGGGACAGGCAGCGTCTCTGGAGAGAAGGAATGGGTGACGTTTCGGATCGAGACCCTCCTTCAGACCAAGGGGCTGCCTGGAAATTGCCTCTGCTGCAGTATAGATTCATACAAAGCACAGGCCCCAACAACCCTTTGTGAACGAGAGCTATATTTAGGCAGCAGGTGCCACATTTAGGAATCTGGGAATAATCAGGGACTTAGCCCTGGATGTGTGCCCAACAGGAGTTGGTTTCGGCAGTGATAAGGCAGGTCCTGCAGCCTGGGGTTTTATCTAAACCCTGCCTGAAACTCAGAAATTAAAGGACTGTTTACACAGGCCTTCGTGAGCAGATACTGTCTAAATTAATGAGCACGGATGCCTTTCCAGTGTGTGTGTGTGTGTGTCTGTGTCTGTGTGTGTGTGTGTGTGTCTGTGTCTCTGTATGCATGTGTGTGCGCGTGTGTCTCTATGCATATGTGTGTGTGCGCGCGTGCGGGTACATTGTGCGGGTCTGTGTGCATGTGCGTGCGTATGTGTGTGTGCGCACATTTCTCAGCGTGCTTGTGTGTGTGCACATGTCTCTGTATGCATATGTGTGTGCGTGTGCAGGTACATGTGTGTGCATATGTGCGTGTCTCTGTGTGTGTGTGTGTATGTGTGTGCGTGTCTCTGTATGCATCTGTGTGTGCATGTACATGTGTGTGTGCGTATGTGTGTGCATGTGTGTGCGTGTATGTGTGTGTGTGTGTGTGTGTCTCTGTCTGTATGCATATGTGTGCGCATACATGTGTGTGTGCATATGTGTGTGTGCGTGTGCGGGTACATGTGTGTGTGCGTATGTGTGTGTGCGGGTACATGTGTGTGCATATGTGCGTGTGCGGGTACATGTGTGTGCATATGTGCGTGTCTCTGTGTGCATGTGTGTGTGTGCGTATGTCTCTCTGTATGCATATGTGTGTGCGTGTGTGTGTGTGTGTGCGTGTGTGTGTGTGCGTGTGTGTGTGTGCGTGTGTGTGTGCGTGTGTGTGTGTGCGTGTGTCTCTCTGTATGTATATGTGGTGTGCGTGTGTGCGTGCGTGTGTGTGTGTGCGCGTGTCTGTGTGCATCAGTGTGTGGGAGACTCAGGGTGCTGTGTGGAGATGTCTTTGTCTCTCCTCAAGGGCACACTGCTCCAAGGAGGTGATGCTGCAGGATGTTAATATAAAAGGACGACGTCAGTATGAACACAACTTTGGTTCTGACTTCGCCACCCCCTGCAGTGCCCGTTAACCCCATGCTGCCCTGGCAATTCTGGAGTGGCTCCGTGAAACACATTTGTTCTCTGTCTCTCACTGACAACGCAGTCAGAGGAGTCTTCTCTCAGATGCATCGCCCTCTGTGTTTAGAGATACAGCACGGAAACAGGCCCTTCGGCCCACCGGGTCCAGCGTCCAGCGATCCCCGCACATTAACACACACTGGGGACAATTTACAATTTTTTCCAAAGCCAATTAACCTGCAAACCTACAAGTCTTTGGAGTGTGGGAGAAAACCAGAGCACAGGTCACGGGGAGAACGTACAAACTCCGAACAGACGGCGCCCGTAGTCAGGATCGAACCCGGGTCTCTGGCGCTGTGAGGCAGCAACTCCACCGCTGCGCCACCGTGCCGACCTTCTCTCTAATGAGGCCCCCGACTGTTCTCTTGGGTGGGTGTGAACGGACCCAAGACAAACAGGAATGACTGTTCAGTCTGAAGAAGGGTCTAGTTAAGGTTAGGAAGGAACTGCAGGTGCTGGTTTAAACCGAAGATGGACACAAAGTGCTGGAGTAACTCAGCGGGTCAGGCAGCATCTCTGGAGAGAAGGAATGGGTGACGTTTCGGGTCTGAAGAAGGGTCCCAGCCACAAACGTCACCCATCCTTTCCCCCCCAGAGTTGCTGCCTGACCCTCTGAGTTACTCCATCTTCCCTGTGACAGTTCAGTTTATTGCCACCTGTACCGAGGTACAGCGAAAAGCTTTCATGTTGCGTGCCATCCGGCCAGTTTGAAGACGATACATGATTACAATCAAGCTGTCCACAGTGTACAGATACAGGATAAAGGAAGATTTAGTTTAATTTAGCATAGCACAGTTTATGATTGTCACCCCTACCGAGGTACAGTGAAAAGCTTTCATCTTGCGTGCAATCCAGTCAGCGAAAAGACGAAGAAGAAAGGTCTCGACCCGCAAACGTCACCCATTTCACTGTCTGTGTAACTCATTATCACCCAGCGCACAGCCAACAATGGACCATTGTGGGCTCTACCTTTTCTTTTTGGCCTATCTTTCATAAATTTACCCTCTGTATCTCTCGTTCCCATTTCTCTCTCCCCCGACTCTCAGACTGAAGAAGGGTCTCGACCCCGAAACGCCACCCGTTCCTTCTCTCCAGAGACGCCGCCTGTCCCGCTGAGTTACTCCAGCATTTCTGTGTCCATCTTCGATTTAAACCAGCACCTGCTGTTCTTTCCCACACAAGACCGCAGAGGTGGCCTCACCCGTGTCTTGTGCAACTGTAGCAGAACCTTTCAACCGTCTTAGACTCATTGGTGCCAGCATCTTCGCCCCAGACCTGAAGGGGAGTTGCGGAGGCTCCAACACTGCCCCCTGCAGCCCACCAGCAGAACTGGCCTCCAACCACGTCCACTGATGACCGACCGGTCAATGTGGACAGCCATTCTCCAACCAGTTGTCCATCCACCATGTCTCGGCACTTGCGTACAATGTCACCCATTCCTTCTCTCCTTCTCGCCTGTCCCGCTGAGTTACTCCGGCATTTAGTGTCTGTCTTTGACAAAGCTCATCAGCCGTTCCACAAGGTTGTGTCCGAGCTTCCAAGACTCCAGTGTGGACCAACCACCCGATCTCCCCCCCCCCCCCCCTCCCCCCCACTTATTTCTCTGTAACCTAAAAAGGTACAGAAGTGTGAAAACACACACATCCAGATTCAGGGACAGTTTCTTCCCAGCTGTTATCAGGCAACTGAACCATCCTACCACAACCAGAGAGTGGTCCTGAATTACAATCGACCTCATTGGAGACCCTCGGACTATCTTTGATTGCATGGGCGGAAATCCTGGGGGGGGACGGGTGGGGGGGACGTCACTTCCCCCATGTGTTGAGAGTTGGGAGACAGTCCCCCCCATGTTTTGTAATCCGGACATTATCAGACGCTTTCTAAGGGCTGAATCGGCCTGTTCGCGGGGCCTTTCAGCGCCCGGCACGGCTTAAAATCAAACCGCTGCATCGAGGCGATCGAGGCTCCCGATGTTGAAGCGCCCGCCGGCCAATGAAAGCCCCCCGCGAACGGGCCGATTCAAGCCCCACGATTCGGGGCGGACGAAGCAGCTGTTGCTGGAGTTCGGAGTCGGTCACCAACCAGGTCAGCTCCCGATGTTACCGTCCACAGGGCCCACGGCCGAAACCTTGCGTGTGTGCGTGTGCGCGCCCACCAAGAAATTGTGTCCCCCCCCCTCCATGTTTTGATAGCGATTTCCATGCCTGTTTGATTGGAGTTTACTGCCTTTATCTGGCACTAAATGTTATTCCCTTATCATGTCTGTACACCGTGGATGGCTAGAGTGTGATCATCTATTGTCTTTCCGCTAATAGACACAAAAAGCTGGAGTAACTCAGCGGGACAGGCAGCATCTCTGGAGAGAAGGAATGGGTGACGTTTCGGGTCGAGACCCTTCTTCAGACTGGTCACGGGAAAGGGAAACGAGAGAGATAGACGATGATGTAGAGAGATCTTTTTCACACAGAGTTGTGAGTCTGTGGAATTCTCTGCCTCAGAGGGCGGTGGAGGCCGGTTCTCTGGATGCTTTCAAGAGAGAGCTAGATAGGGTTCTTAAAGATAGCGGAGTCAGGGGATCTGGGGAGAAGGCAGGAACGGGGTACCGATTGGGGATGATCAGCCATGATCACATTGAATGGCGGTGCTGGCTCGAAGGGCCGAATGGCCTCTACTCCTGCACGTATTGTCTATTGTCTATCTTTTTATCGAGTCCACATCACAAGAATAGAAGGCAGACAAAAATGCTGGAGAAACTCAGCGGGTGAGGCAGCATCTACGGAGCGAAGAAAATAGGCGACGTTTCGGGCCGAACCCCTTCTTCAGACTGAAGAATTAGAAATTGTTCAGCCAGAGATGAACCCGGTTCTCGGGACTTGCATACAATGGCATCTTGCACTCCTTGTGATGTAGGGAGATAAAGAACAATGAATGAAAGCTAAGCACTGTAAAGTCACGATGATAATGGAATCAGGCCATTGTTAGCTGATTGTTGGGTGTAAACGAGAAGCTGGTGAAAACGAGTCTTCCCGCTGACTGGTTAGCACGCCACAAAAGCTTTTCACTGTACCTCGGTACACGTGACAATAAACTGAGCATAAACTGAGGCGTTAGCGACTGGTTCAGGGGCCACCCTGAGACAAAATGAGCACTTTGCAAATCCCTTCACTCGTGGAATTAAATGAGCAACTTAAGTGAGGCTGTGGAGAGTAAGCAGAGTCGGATATTGTCCTAGAACAAAGGCAGTAAGCTGAAAATAGATTTGCCTGCCAATTCAGTGACTCCCAGCCGAGTTTCCTTCAGAACATACTGGCTTGTATTTGTGTTTAACAGCCAGTGGGAAGCTGGAATTTCTACTTCAGAGTGTAAGGAAGTTTAAGTGACTACACGTGTGTCGGAAGGAACTGCAGATAGGGTTATAGTGTGATACAGTGTGGAAGCAACTTGCCCACACCAGCTCTGCTAGTCCCACCTGCCTGCGCTTGGTCCATATCCCTCCAAACCTGTCCTATCCATGTACCTGTCTATCTATTTCTTAAACGCTGGGATAGTCCCTGCCTCAACTACCTCCTCTGTCAGCTCGTTCCATACACCCACCAACCTTTGTGTGGGAAAAGTTACCCCTCAGATTCCTATTAAATCTTTTCCCCTGGTTTACTCCGAAGATAGACACAAAAAGCTGGAGTAACTCAGCGGGACAGGCAGCGTCTCTGGAGAGAAGGAATGGGTGACGTTTCGGGTCGAGACCCTTCTTCAGACTGAGAGTCAGGGGAGAGGGAGACACAGAGATATGGAAGGGTAAGGTGTGAAAATGAGAGATCAAAGGGGACAGAGATCAAGGATCATTGGTAATCCGGAGGGCAGTGAAACTAGTCGGAGAATTAGGGTGGGGAGGGATGGAGAGAGAGAGGGAAAGCAAGGGTTATTTGAAGTTCGAGAAGAAGGAATGGGTAACGTTGTGAGTCGAGAACCTTCTTCAGACTGAGAGGCAGGGGAGAGGGAAACTAGAGATATGGAAGGGTCCACTTAAGTCACTACAATTTTGTTTACAAAGGGGTTATGCAGAACCAGTCATTTGTTTAGTTTAAGGTAGACAACAATGCTGGAGAAACTCAGCGGGTGAGGCAGCATCTGTGCAGCGAAGGAAATAGGCAACGTTTTGGGTCGAGACCCTTCTTCAGACTGATGGGGGGGGGGGCGGGAAGAAGAAAGGAAGAGGTGGAGACAGTGGGCTGAGGGAGAGCTGGGAAGGGGAGGAGAAAGTAGGGACATCCTGAAATTAGAGAAGTCAATGTTCATACCGTTGGGGTGCAAACTGCCCAAGCAAAACTAGTTTAGTTTGGAGATACAGCGCAGAAACAGGCCCTTCGGCCCACCGAGTCCACACCGACCAGCGATCCCCGCGCATTAGTCCAAAACGCCGCAGCGAGACTCCTGACGGGCACCCCGAAAAAGGGACCACATCACCCCGATCCTGGCCTCTCTCCACTGGCTCCCTGTGCGGTTCGGTATAAACTTCAAGATCCTCCTCCATGTCTACAAAGCCCTCAATGGGCTTGCCCCCACCTACATAAAAAGTCTTCTCACCCACCACTCCACCTCCAGGCCCCTCAGATCGGCCGACTTGGGGTTGCTGAATATCCCACGGTCTAGGCATCAGCTCAGGGGCGACCGGGCCTTTGCGGTTGCAGGCCCTAGACTGTGGAACAGCATCCCCTTTCCCATCAGAACTGCCCCCTCCATCGACTCTTTTAAGTCAAGACTAAAGACTTATCTATACTCCCAAGCCTTTCCTGACGTCCTCTGAGTGAGGGCTACATGTAACCCTACAAACCTGCACGTCTTTGGAGTGTGGGAGGAAACTGAAAATCTCGGAGAAAACTCATGCAGTCACGGGGAGAACGTGCAAACTCCGTACAGACAGCACCCGTAGGATTTTCTCTGGGTGCTCCGGTTACCACCGACATCCCAAAGACACGGGGGCTTGTAGGTGAATTGGCTTCTGTAAATTGTCCCCGTGCGTGTAGGATACTGCTAGTATACGGGGTGATGGCTGAAGGGCCAGTTCCCACGCTGTATCTCCAAAGTCTGAAGTTCGTAGACAATAGACAATAGGTGCAGGAGGAGGCCATTCGCCCCTTCGAGCGAGCACCGCCATTCAATGTGATCATGGCAGATCATCCCCAATCAGTACCCCGTTCCTGCCTTCTCCCCATATCCCCTGACTCCGCTATTTTTAAGAGCCCTATCTAGCTCTCTCTTGAAAGCATCCAGAGAACCGGCCTCTGCCACCCTCTGAGACAGACAATTCCACAGACTCACCACTCTCTGTGAGAAAAAGTGTTTCCTCGTCTCCGTTCTAAATGGCTTACTCTTATTCCTAAACTGTGGCCCCTGGTTCTGGACTCCCCCAACATCGGGAACATGTTTCCTGCCTCTAGCGTGTCCAAGCCCTTAACAATCTTATATGTTTCAATGAGATGCCCTCTCATCCTTCTGAACTCCAGAGTGTACAAGCCCAGCTGCTCCATTCTCTCAGCATATGACAGTCCCGCCATCCCGGGAATTAACCTTGTAAACCTACGCTGCACTCCCTCAATAGCAAGAATGTCCTTCCTCAAATTAGGGGACCAAAACTGCCCGCAATACTCCAGGTGTGGTCTCACTAGGGCTCTGTACAACTGCAGAAGGACCTCTTTGCTCCTATATTCGATTCCTCTTGTTATAACGGCCAACATGCCATTCGCTTTCTTCACTGCCTGCTGTACCTGCATGCTTACTTTCATAGACTGATGAACAAGGACCCCCAGATCCCGTTGTACTTCCCCTTTTCCCAACTTGACGCCATTTAGATAGAGGGTTGATCATTGGTCGGTGTGGACTCGGTGGGCGGAAGGGCCTGTTTCCACGCTGTACCTAAAGTTGCCCGGGTAAGAACACAAACAGTTAAAACACGGACCATTGGTCATGCAGGGCAAATGGTCCTCTTGTCCGAGTGTCGGGATAAGGCGCTCATCAGGAACCAGGCCACCTGTCACTGTGTAAAACCGTGCGGTGCAATCTTCTACCGAAAGCAAAGACAACAGATTCGTATCGACGGTGGTTGAATGGGAACTGACAGAACAACCCAGAGCAGAGAAAACATCAGGAGAATTAGGGTACACAAAAATGCTGGAGAAACTCAGCGGGTGCAGCAGCATCTATGGAGCGAAGGAAATAGGCAACGTTTCAGGCCGAAACCTGAAGGAAATAGGCAACGTTTCAGGCCGAAACCCTGAAGGAAATAGGCAACGTTTCAGGCCGAAACCCTGAAGGAAATAGGCAACGTTTCGGGCCGAAACCCTGAAGGAAATAGGCAACGTTTCAGGCCCGAAACCCTGAAGGAAATAGGCAACGTTTCAGGCCGAAAGCTCCATAGACGCTGCTGCACCCGCTGAGTTTCTCCAGCATTTTTGTGTACCTTCGATTTTCCAGCATCTGCAGTTCCTTCTTTAACACGAGAGAATTAGGGTGTATGGAACAAGCTGCCAGAGGAGGTAGTTGAGGCTGGGACTATCCCGATGTTTAAGAAACAGTTGGACAGGTTTGGAGGGATGTGGGCCAAACGCGGGCCTAGTGTAGCTGGGACACGTTGGCCGGTCTGGGCACGTTGGGCCGAAGGGCCTGTTCCCACGCTGTATCACTCTGTGACTAGAACCTCGCACTCCAACTATTGAAACCATAATTACCACCGATTCTTCCTCTTTCTCTCGGCCTTCCTCATTCTTTCTCTTCTATCTCTCGCTTTCCCTTTATTATTCTAAATCCATGCATTCCTATAATCTAGAGAAAGGGTTAGAATGGAGATCAGTTGGAATTTCTTTAGCCGGAAGGTGGTGAATCTGTGGAAGTCATTGCACAGACGAGGCCAAAACATTGGCCGTTTTTAAAGCGGAGATTGATAGGTTCTTGATTAGTACGGGTGTCAAAGGTTACAGGGAGAAGGCAGGAGAAAGGGGTTGAGAGGAGAGATAGATCAGCCATGATTGAATGGCGGAGTAGACCTCGATGGGCCGAATGGCCTAATTCTGCTCCTAGAACCTATGAACCTGATTAGTAATGGGTGTCAAATGTTATGTGGAGAAGGCAGGAGAATGGGGATGAGAGGGAAAAATAGATCAGCCATGATTGAATGGCAGAGTAGATTGGATGGGCCGAATGGCCTAATTCTGCTGTAGAAGGAACTGCAGATGTTGATTTAAACCGAAGATAGACACAGATGCAGAAGATTGTCTGAAGAAGGGTCTCGACCCGAACCGTCACCCACCCTTCTCTCCAGAGATGCTGCCTGACCCGCTGAGTTACTCCAGCGTTTTGTGTCTATCTTCGGCCTAAGTCCTTATAGCTTAGTGGTTCAATCTAGTTCACAGATGAATATTCAGTCCAATTTCTCATCCATCGATTTCTCAGATGCTGTTAATGAACGAGGTAATGGAACTGAAGAAATTTGTGTAGTTTAGTTCGAGGTACAGCGCGGAAACAGGCTCTTCGGCCTACCGAGTCTCCGCCGACCAGCGATCCCCGCACGCTAACACTGTCCGACACACTAGGGCCAATTTACAATAGACTGTGTCAAGCCAATTAACCTATAAACCTTTGGAGGGGATCTCATTGAAACATATAAGATTGTTAAGGGCTTGGACACGCTAGAGGCAGGAAACATGTCTCTGATGTTGGGGGAGTCCAGAAACCAGGGGCCACACACAGTTTAAGAATAAGGGGTAAGCCATTTAGAACGGAGATGAGAAACACTTTTTCTCACAGAGAGTTGTGAGTCTGTGGAATTCTCTGCCTCAGAGGGCGGTGGAGGCGGGTTCTCTGGATGCTTTCAAGAGAGAGCTAGATAGGCTCTTAAAGATAGCGGAGTCAGGATAGGAATGGGAGAAGGCAGGAACGGGGTACTGATTGGGGATGATCAGCCATGATCACATTGGATGCCGGTGCTGGCTCGAAGGGCCGAATGGCCTACTCCTACACCTATTGTCTGTTGAGTGTGGGTCGAAACCGGAGGTCCCGGAGAGAACCACGCAGGTCACGGGAGAACGCACAAACTCCGTACAGGCAGCACCTGTGGTCAGGATCGAACCGGGGTCCCTGGCGCTGTGAGGCAGCAACTCTACCGCTGCCCCACCATGCCGGCCTTTGAATATTCGGTTAATGTATCAGTGAGATATTAGTTATGAATTAGTCAATGAGTCAGTGGGGAACCTGTAATGAAGTGGTCAATTGGATCTCTGTCATAGATTTAAAAAAATGCATTGATCACAGTGTCAGAACAATACTGGTGAGGAATAGTATTTTGGATCACTGGAATATGAATTATTAAATGATTGATATATTAATAGCCCTGAATAATTGAATGAAATTAGTGATGAATCTGTTTATGATTAGGACTGATATTTGTAATTATGGACCAGTGAGAAATGAGTAAAGAATCACCAGCAGGTCAGTGTGATATTAGTTATAAGTTAATCAGTGGGTCAACGTGTGAAGGATTGGGTCCTGATTCAGTCAATATTGTGGCCAGCACGGTGGTGCAGTTGGTAGAGACACTGCCTGGTTGTTCCAGAAACTGCCTGTTCGATCCTGACCTAAGATGCTGTCTGGGCGGAGTTTGCACGTTCTCCCCGTGACCACGTAGGTTTCCCCCCAGAGATAGACCGCGGAGTAACTCAGCGGGCCAGGCGGCAACTCTGGAGGTGGTGGAGGCTGATACAAGCGTGGCGTTTGAGAGGGTAGGTTCATGGGCAGGCGGGAATGGAAGGTGTGTGGATTGTGTGCAGATGGATACGATCGTGGCATTTAAGAGACTTCTCCAACGTCCAGATCAATAGACAATAGGTGCAGGAGTAGGCCATTTGGCCCTTTGAGCCAGCACCGCCATCCAATGTGATCATGGCTGATCATCCCCAATCAGTACCCAGTTCCTGCCTTCTCCCCATATCCCCTGACTCCGCTATTTTAAGAGCCTATCTAGCTCTCTCTTGAAAGCATCCAGAGAGAACCTGCCTCCACCGCCCTCTGAGGCAGAGAATTCCACAGACTCACCATTCTCTGTGAGAAAAAGTGTTTCATCGTCTCCGTTCTAAATGGCTTACTCCTTATTCTTAAACTGTGTGGCCCCTGGTTCTGGACTCCCCCAACATCGGGAACATGTTTCCAGCCTCCAGCGTGTCCAAACCCGTAACAATCTTATCTGTTGAATGAGATGCCCTCTCATCCTTCTAAACTCCAGAGTGTACAAGCCCAGCCGCTCCATTCTCTCAGCATATGACAGTCCTGCCATCCTGGGAATTAACCTTGTAAACCTACGCTGCACTCCCTCAATAGCAAGAATGTCCTTCCTCAAATTAGGGAACCGAAACTGCCCGCAATACACCAGGTGTGGTCTCACTAGGGCTCTGTACAACTGCAGAGAATTGCACGGACTGAACTTTGAAAATGACACCAAACCCTGGCGCCTCTTATGTGTGGGCTCAGCGACTATTTCTGTACACTCTGCAGGTCGAGAGTTGTGCTGGGGTCTGGCCAAACTTTACTGAACTGTAGGTGAGGAAAGAGTGTCATTGTGAGTTTGTACATGTGACACTGAGGCACCATTGAACTATTGGAGAGGCACGTGGATGAGCAAGGAATGGAGACGGACACAAAATGTTGGAGTAACTCAGCGGGACAGGCAGCATCTCTGGAGGGAAGGAATGGGTGACGTTTCGGGTCGAGACCTTATTCAGAACTTTATCCATCGCCAGATCCACGCCCTCAACATCTCTCCGACAAGGAATGTAGACAATAGACAATAGGTGCAGGAGTAGGCCATTCGGCCCTTTGAGCCAGCACCATATGGATAATGTGCAGGCAGACTGAGTGGGTCTTGGCCATCATGTTCAGCACAGATATTGTGGGCCGAAGGGCCTGTTCCTGTGCTGGAGTACAGTTCTGTGCTGTAATATTCCAGGCCTGCCCAATGTCCCCTTCCTCAATGCTAGCAAACAGCTCCACTAGACTCATACAGTGTGGAAACAGGCCCTTCGGCCCAACTCGCCCGCACCGGCCAACAATGTCCCAGCTACCCCAGTCCCACTTGCCTTGGCTTTGGTCCATACCCTCCAAACCTGTCCTATCCATGTACCTGTCCAACTGTTTCTTAAACGATGGGATAGTCCACTGGTCTCACAGCAACTGGATTTTATGAACTACCATAACATTCTCATATTCCCACTTATTTCCTCTTGGCCACACTCCTTATCTTGCGTTAATCTGCAAGGTCTCACTTGAATTGCCTGATGAAATAGATCAGTATTATATTGATGATAAGACAGTCCGTGTCTACTTTTAGTAATAAGTTGGTTCATGAGGTCAGTCCGATTTTATTAATAACTTGGTTAATGTGCCTGTGTGGTATTATGAGGAAACCAACCACGTGTTAGTAGGGCCTGGATGGAGTGGATGTGGAGAGGATGTTTCCACGAGTGGGAGAGCCAAGGACCAGAGGGCACAGCCTCGGAATTAAAGGACGTTCCTTCACGAAGGAGACGAGGAGATATTTCTTCAGTCATATGGTGGTGAATCTATGCCACACAAGGCTGTGGGGGCCAAGTCAGTGGATATCTTTAAGGCAGAGATAGATAGATTCTTGATTAGCTCGGGTGTCAGGGGTTATGGGGAGAAGGCAGGAGAATGGGGTTCGGAGAAAGAGATAGATCAGCCCTGATTGAATGACGGAGGAGACCTGATGGCCGAATGGCCTGATTCTGCTCCTATCACTTATGACCACTTATTTCCCTCCACAGATGCGTGTTATTATAAAATAAACCGTCGCATGTGAGCAAGGAATTGGGGAGAAATCCTTGTCTGATGTTAGTGAAACTTGAGAAAACTTGGGCAGCTTGCAACCCAGCGGTATGGATATTGATTTTGCTATGTTCAAGTAACCCTTGCATCCCTCTCTCTCTTGTCCCTCCCCCAGCCAAGTCATAGTGGCCATGTTGAGTCTCATTGTCTGTAACTCATTTTCACCTAGCCCACAGCTAACAATGCCAACTCTCTTTATCATCATATCTTTGTTTGCATATCTGTCATTCATTTGTTCTATATCTCACTCTATCATTGTCTACATGTCGTGTTTCCGTCTCCCAGACTCTCAGTCTGAAGAAGGGTCTCGACCCAAACGCCGCCTATTCTTTTCTCCAGAGATGCTGAAACATTAGCTCAATGTAACAGGAATCCGAGGGGTAACTTTTTCCACACAAAGGGTGGTGGGTGTACGGGATCGACCCTTAGTGCTGAATGGCCTCCTCCTGCACCTATTTTCTATGTTTCTATGGGTTATTGATTGGGGACGACCAGCCATGATCACAATGAATGCCGGTGCTGGCTTGAAGGGCCGATTGGCCTCCTCCTGCACCTATTTTCTATGTTTCTATGGAACGAGCTGCCAGAGGAGGTAGTTGAGGCTGGGACTATCCCAATGTTTAAGAAACATTTAGACGGTAGATGGACAGGACAGGTTTGGAGGGATATGGCCAAACGCGAGCTGGTGGGACTAGTGTAGATGGGGCATGTGGCAGGTGTGGGCAAGTTGGGCCTGTTTCCACACTGTATCACTCTGTGACTCTATAAGTGATGAATATTTAAGAAGTAAGCAGCATATTTGGTAATGAATCCGTTAATCAGTCATTGGAATATTATCCGTGAATCAGTTAATGGTCAATGCAACATGAATATTGAATGAGTTTGGAGATATTAGCTAGGAGTCAGTGGATGGGTGGTGTGATATTCTTATCTGTTGTTAGTGTGTGTCTGCGTGATAATAATCTGGTTTCTATTTCTGAATCGTCCTGACCTAATTCTTGCAAAGGCAGGAAAGCCTCAGGAGTCTTTTATTGGATAACTTTTAGTTTCAAGATGCAGGGCGGAAACAGGCCTTCGGCCCACCGAGTCAATAGACAATAGGTGCAGGAGTAGGCCATTCGGCCCTTCGAGCCAGCACCGCCATTCAATGTGATCATGGCTGATCATCCCCAATCAGTACCCCGTTCCTGCCTTCTCCCCATATCCCCTGACTCCGCCATCTTTAAGAGCCCTGTCTAGCTCTCTCTTGAAAGCCCGCACCAACCAGCGATCCCCGCACACTAACACCACCCTACACTAGGACACTGGTACATTTATACCGAGCAGATT
The DNA here is from genome assembly GCA_038087875.1 of Malacoraja senta. Lineage (NCBI taxonomy): Eukaryota > Metazoa > Chordata > Chondrichthyes > Rajiformes > Rajidae > Malacoraja > Malacoraja senta. The sequence goes on along the minus strand of JAXLNO010000275.1, from coordinate 69,995 downwards.
AACCCGCAAACCGGTACGTCTTAGGACTGTGGGAGAAACGGAGATCTCGGAGAAAACCCACGCAGGTCACGGGGAGAAGGTACAAACTCCGTACAGACAGCGCCCGTAGTCAGGATCGAACCCACGTCTCTAAGGCAGCAACTCACCACTGCCCCACCGTTCAAAAACAATCCCTTCCAAAAACAGTTATGTTAAAGAAACTTAAATATGAAATATATAAACATTGATTCCATTATAGCGAGAGTAAGTGAACTACCAGAAAGTTCTCTCTCTCTCCCTCTCTCTCTCTCCCCCTCCCCTCTCCCACTCTCCCCCTCTCCCCTCTCCCCCCCTCTCCCCCTCTCCCCCTCTCCCCCTCTCTCCCCTCTCCCCCTCTCCCTCTCCCTCCCCCTCTCCCCCTCTCCCCCTCTCCCCCTCTCCCCCTCTCCCCTCTCCCCTCTCCCCTCTCCCCCTCTCTCCCCCTCTCCCCCTCTCCCTCTCTCCCTCTCATGGCCCGTCATTCTTAGTTGAGTTTTCGCTGCCCTGCTCCTGACCGACACGGATTCCACGTTACAGAATTCCCAGCGTAATGTCTGGGCAATTGGTGAATGTTGAAGCTCTGCCACTTGAGTTCCATGAAGTTTTCACCACGCAGAGAGGGATTGCATTCCTGCGGGATGCAGCGAAGGATTGGACAGGCTAGAAGCAGGAAAAATGTTCCCCGTGTTGGGTGGGGAGTCCAGAACCAGGGGGTCACACAGTGCTGTGTAAGTTCTGAGTGATGCTCTACCTAGAACCTTTCAACGTACCACATCCAGATCCAGAATAAGGGGACGGCCATTTAGGACTGAGATGAGGAAATCGTATTCACCCAGAGAGTTGTGAATCTGTGGAATTCGCTGCCACAGAAGGCAGTGGAGGCCATGTTTCAAGAGTTAGAGCTAAAGGAATCAAGGGATATGGGGGAAAAACAGGAACGGGTACTGATTCTGGGTGATCAGCCATGATCATATTGAATGGTGGTGCTGGCTCGAGGGGCTGAATGGCCTACTCCCTGCACCTATTTTCTATTTTTCCATGTTCTCAGGATGCCTGGGAATTTTCCGGGGAACATTCGGGGCGGACGAAGCCGCTGTTGCTTTCAATGCTTCCAGCATTCTCCAGGAAAAATCCAGGATTGCCTTCCACGTTTCATTTCCTCGTACACTACCGGCAGAGTAATCCCATTGCCCCCCTTTGTCAGAGGGTGGCGAAATCTGTGGAACTCTTTGCGCAGAAGGCTGTGGAGGCCACAAGTCAATGGATATATTTAAGGCAGAGATGGATAGATTCTGATTAGTGCGGGTGTCAGAGGTTATGGGTTGAAGGCTGGAGAATGGGGTTAGGAGGGTGAGATAGATCAGCCATGATTGAATGGCGGAGTAGACTTGATGGGCCGAATGGCCTAATTCTGCCCCATTACGTATGACCTTATGACCTTTATGCTTCCCTCCGTTCTGTTACTCTATTTCGTTCTCCTTTCTTTAGATTTATTTTTATTTATTTCTTTTGCTCAGCTTATTGTTTTTTTTTTAATTTAGAGATACAGCGAGGACTCAGCCCCATCGGCCCTCCGGGTCCGCGCCGACCAGCGATCCCCGGCACACTAGCACGATCCCACACACACTAATTATACCCAAGCCAATTAACCTACAACCTCGCACGTCTTTGAGTGTGGGAGGAAACCGGAGCACCTGGAGAAAACCCACGCAGGTCACGGGGGAACGTGCAAACTCCGTACAGACAGCACCCGTAGTCAGGATCATAGAAACATAGAAAATAGGTGCAGGAGTAGGCCATTCGGCCCTTCGAGCCTGCACCGCCATTCAATATGATCATGGCTGATCATCCAACTCAGTATCCCGTACCTGCTTCTCTCCATACCCCCTGATCCTTTAGCCACAAGGGCCACATCTAACTCCCTCTTAAATATAGCCAATGAACTGGCCTCAACTACCCTCTGTGGCAGAGAGTTCAGAGATTCACCACTCTCTGTGTGAAAAATGTTTTCTCATCTCAGTCCTAAAAGATTTCTCCTTTATCCTTAAACCGTGACCCTTGTTCTGGACTTCCCCAACATCGGGAACAATCTTCTGCATCTAGCCTGTCCAACCCCTTAAGAATTTTGTACGTTTCTATAAGATTGAACCGTGAGGCAGCAAACTCTAACCCCGCACCTCCTTCTCCATTCTCTCCCGCCTGCTGCCTTCTCTCTGTTTCACACCTCGTAACAATCCTGTATCTTGAACCGGGCTGGGACTGGAGCAGCTAATGAAGTATTTCCCAGGGCTGTGGAACGTGGGGTCTGGATGGGAGGCCGTCCTTGTAGACATTGATGTTGACAACATCCGATCGCCTGTTTGAACACAAACACAACCTTTGGTAGTGCCCCAGCAGACAGAGATGGTGGAGCAACCTAGCATCCAGCCACTTATAACCAGAGACAATGTGATCAGGTTCCAGACAGCCTCAAAGGACAGACAGCAGAACCACTCGTATTATTTTACCGAGTTACCCCGGAACCGACGAGCAAATCTCATTTTCCATTTTTATTATTTTTCTCCCGTGGTCTTTCAGCTCCACTTCCTAGTTTTTATTTAATTTTATTTTTTTAAATATTTTTATTAGAAGCATATACATATCATAATCAAAACACAGTTTGTTTACTAATTACATATTAACACAGCTTCTATTTGTTTATTTTTTTAAATAGATTTTTTGAAAGATAGAGCTATAGAATGAAGGGAGGGAGGAAAAAAAAAAAAAAAAAAGAGAATTTTACAATAACACAATTTTGGAGATATGTCCGTAGATTATGAAGTTTAATTATTCATCCAATCCTGGATTCAAGTTTCAGTCAAGCTTCCGTGTTGAACCAATTTACCCTTTCAGAAATCAATCAATGGAGACCATATTCGAGCAAATGATTCTGGTTTGTCAATTAAGACAAGTAATTTTTTCCAAGTGTAAGTTCTCAGACATCTCCAAACTTCCTAATTTACTGTAGTTTTGAGATACAGGGCGGACTCAGGCCCTTCGGCCCACCAAGTCCGCGCCAACAGTTTTGTAGGCTGATCGGCCTGGTATAATTGTAAATTGTCCCGAGTGTGTGTAGGAGAGTGTTAGTGTTAGTGTCAGTGCGGGCTCGGAAGGCCTGTTTCCATGCTGTAACTCTCAAATGTAAAGCAAAACACCTCGTATACCACTTGGGTAGCTGACAACCGCACGACGTGGACATTGAATTCTCCAATTTAGGTAAATAACAAAAGACCCCCATTCCCCTCTTACCTCTGCCCCACCGAACTTGCACCCATTTTCTCACAATCCTGCCCCTTTCTCACCCACCCCCCTCCCAGCTCCCAGCCCCCCCCCTCCCAGCTCCCAGCCCCCCCCCCTCCCCAGCTCCAGCCCCCCCCCTCCCCAGCTCCCAGCCCCCCCTCCCCAGCTCCCAGCCCCCACTCCCCAGCTCCCAGCCCCCCCTCTCCAGCCCCCCCCTCCCCAGCTCCCAGCCCCCCCCTCCCCAGCTCCCAGCCCCCCCTCCCAGCTCCCAGCCCCCCCTCCCAGCTCCCCAGCCCCCCATCCCCAGCTCCCAGCCCCCCTCCCCAGCTCCCAGCCCCCTCTCCCCAGCTTCCAGCCCCCCTCCCCAGCTCCAGCCCCCCTCCCCAGCCCAGTCCCCATCCCCTCTATTCCTTCCTCTGGCTTCACAATTCATACCTCGTAGTTTAGTTTAGAGATGCAGCGTGGAAACAGGCCCTTAGGCCACCGGGTCCGCGCCGACCAGCGATCCCCGCACACTAACGCTATCCGACACCCACCAGGGACAATTTTTACATTTACGCCAAGCCAATTAACCTACAAACCTGTACGTCTTTGGAGTGTGGGAGGAAACCGAAGATGTCGGAGAAAACCCACGCAGGTCACGGGGAGAACGTACAAACTCCGTAGAGACAGCACCCGTAGTCGGGATCGAACCCGGGTTTCCGGCGCTGTATTCTCTGTAAGGCAGCAACTCTACCGCTGCGCCACCGTTACTGCTTCCATCCTTACCTCACACTTTTTGTCTTTTCATCGCTGGCCTTTGTCCAACCATCTGCCTGTCAAACACCCTTTCACCTGTATCCACCTATCACTCCTCGCCAGGCATTGTCCATCCCCACCTCTCTTCCAACTTTCCCTTCCAACCCCCCACCCTCCTCCACCCACTACCTTCAGGCTGAAGAAGGGTTCCGACCTGAAACGTCACCTATCCATGTTCTGCAGAAATGCTGCCTGACCCGCTGAGATACTCCAGCATTTTGTGTCTGTCTTGTGTGTGGAGGTTACCTGGTTGAGTGACTGAAGGCTGTACTGTGTGTGTGTGTGTGTGTGTGTGTGGTTCTGTGTGTGTGCAAGCGTGTATGTGTGTGTGTGTGTGTGGTTCTGTGTATGTGTGGTTCTGTGTCTGTGTGTGTGTTGGTGTATCCGTGTTTGTGTGT
>JAXLNO010000275.1:55502-63002 GCA_038087875.1 Malacoraja senta | reverse complement strand
TTCAAAAACACCCCAGCCCTTCTCCTCAAACCGCCATTGTCTCTTCCCCAGGCGTGCAGGCACGCAGATCTCTGCGGCGTAGTCCTAGAGTGGTACAGCGTGGAAACAGGCCCTCCTGCCCAACATGCCCCATCTACACCAGTCCCACCTGCCCGCGTTGGCCCACATCCCTCTAAAACCTGTCCTATCCATGTACCCTGTCTAACTGTTCCTTTGACAATCCCTGCCTCCTGTTAAAAGAGCAATGATGAACTTATATCCACATTCTGCCCACTCTACTTCCTTAGAGGGCTTAGGAAGCTCCCAACAACTCGGTCTTTGGTGAATATTCACCAATTTCTACAGATGCGCCGTAGAAAGCATTTTATCGGGAAGCACGCTGCACGGTTTGGGAACAGCTCCGCCAAGACCGCAAGACATTCGCAGAGAATTGTGACGCAGCCCAGACCATCACGCAACCCAACCTCCCTTCCACTGGACTCCATCCACACCTCACACTGCCTCGGGCAAGGCCAGCAGCATCATCGAGGACCAGTCGCTGCACCCCCGGCCACTCCCTCTTCCCCCCTCTCCCTCGGGCAAGAGATACAGAAGTGTGAAAACAAACGCGCACACACCTCCAGATTCAGAGACAGTTTCTTCCAGCTGTTATCAGGCAACTGAACCATCCCTACCACAACCAGAGAGCGGTCCTGACTACTATCTACCTCATTGGTGACCCTCAGACTATCTTTTATCGGACTTTGCTGGCTTTACCTTGCACTAAACGTTATTCCCTTATCACGTATCTGTACACTGTGGACGGCTCGATTGTAATCATGTATTGTCTTTCGCTGACTGGTTAGCACGTGCAACAAAAGCTTTTCACTCTACCTCGCTACACGTGACAATAAACTAAACTGAAGCATTCTGCCCACTGTAGAGATGTTGTCACCCGCTTGGCATTGCCCTCTTGCTGGGTAGGAGATACCTGTCCAACCATGCCCACTGTGAACGGGCACCTGTTATCCGCTGGGCACAGGGCTATCTGCAGAGTAGGAAGGAACTGCAGGCGCTGGTTTAAATCGAAGATGGACGCAAAATGCTGGTGTAACTCAGCGGGACAGGCAGCATCTCTGGAGAGAAGGAATTGGTGACGTTTCGGGTCGAGACCCTTCTCCAGACTGAAGGTAGACAAAAATGCTGGAGAAACTCAGCGGGTGAAAAGTTTCACTGACCTTGCTATCAAGAACGATTGCTATTTCAAAAACCTAAAGGCCCGGGGGGGTTAACTATCTAAACAACATGCCCATATTCTGTGTCTATCTTTTACCCGAAACGTCACCTATTCCTTCGCTCCATAGATGCTGCCTCACCCGCTGAGTTTCTCCAGCATTTTTGTCTACCTTCGATTTTTCCAGCATCTGCAGTTCTTTCTTAAACACTTCTTCAGACCGATGTCAGGGGAGTGGGCGTTACACTCTGTACTCCTTACATTCTTTATCTCTGCGTCTTACTTTCCCCTGAATCCCAGTCTGCCGAAGGGTCTCGACCCGATAACGTCACCCATTCCTTCTCGCCAGCGATGCTGCCTGCCCCGCTGAGTTGCTCCAGCATTTTTGTGTCCATCTTCTATTTCTGGAGTGATTTGGTTTGTCTTTGCATGGCTCACTCCTGACAATCCCCTGGTGATCTTCCAAACCCACATTAGCTTAATCATCCATCGGTCTTACTGGGACACAGTCTCGCAGCAAGGATTGCAAAGATTCGCTGACCTTGCCATCAAGAAACGATTGCTATTTCAAAAACCTTTGAAATATGGGGGGGGGGGGGTTAACTATCTTAAAAAAAAATGCCAGTTTTCTGTGTCTTTTTTATTGATTTTTTTGTAGTGTAATGGCAGTGTACCAATGAACGAATACGTTTTTATTGGCCAATTATTCACATACAAGGAATTTGCCTTGGTGCTCCGCCCACAAGTGACAACATGACATACAGTGACAGTTAGGAATGACACATAAAACATTAATAAGAATGTCGTTACACCTCTCCTTCTTCTCCCGCTAAGTTAACCCTCCTCTCAACTCTCGAAGCAAAGTGCTGCAGTAACTCTGGAGAGAAGGAATTGGTCGAGATCCTTCTTCAGACTGAAACGTCATCCATTCCTTCTCTCCATAGATGCCGCCTGTCCCGTTGTGTTGCTTGCGCTGCCCGTCCTGCTGGACAGCATTTTGTGTCTTTCTTTGGTCTAAACCAGGGTGGTCAGTTCCCTCCGACACATCCTACCAATTTAATCCCGAACCGAAACGTCGCCTATCCACGCCCTCCGGAGATGCTGCCTGAGCCGCTGAGCTCCTCCATCGCTTCATCTTGTTTAGTTTAGCTTCCAGATACAGCGCGGAAACAGGCCCTTTCACCCACCGACTCCGCGCCGACCAGCGACCCCCCCCTCACACCAACACTATCCTACACACACGTTCGGGACAATTTACAATTATACCAAAGCCAATTAACCCACAAACCTGCACATCTGCTGAGGAAATGGGAGATCCCGGAGAAATCCCACGCGGGTCACGGGGAGAACGTGCAAAAACTCCGCACAGACAGCAGCCGTAGTCAGGATCGAACCCGGGTCTCTGGCGCTGTGAGGCAGCAACTCTACCGCTGCCCCACCGTGCTTCCGCCGACATCCGTCGCTCCTCATTTAAATTGAATTGGGAATGCCACTGGAAATCCAAGGCTGGGGAGAACGGGATTCCCGTTCTCCCCAGCCTTGGATTTCCAGTGGCATTCCCAATTTAATTAATAATTCTGGGAACACACTCCATGTACTTAATGGATCCCTGGGTGATTCCTTGTGTTGATGCTCCATCTAGTGGCAGCATTTGACACGAGTAGAGCGCACTCACGGCCTCCACAATAACACAGACCAATCTCAGCCTGGCCTATCCAGTCCCGACCAACTAATCTGCAAATCCAGGGGTTTTCCAGCAAAGGCGGTCCAGAAATTTTCATATCAGCAAGATTAGTGTTGGAGAATCTAATTCTTTATCATATTTGTATAAGGGGATTGAAGGCTTGGTGGCCAAGTTTTCAGATGCTGCTGATATCGCCGGCAGCAAGGACTCTGTTGAGTTACTCCAGCCTTTTCATAAGTTATAGTTGTAGAATTAGGCCATTCGGCCCATCAAGTCCACTCCGCTGATCGCTCCCTCCCAACCCCATTCTCCTGCCTTCTCCCAGTAACCCCTGACACCCGTTCTGATCAAGAATTTGTCTATCTCTGCCTTAAAAATATCCACTGACTTGGCCTCCACAGGTTAACTACCCTCTGACTAAAGAAGTTCCTCCTCACTTTTTGGTGTCTGTCTTTGAGTTTCTAACCTCTGTCAGTTCAGTCTTTGAGTTCCCTAAGGGCCAGTCCCACTTAGGCTATTTTTTAGGCCACTCCAGGCGACTAGGCTGTGGCCACATGGTCGTCGTGTGGCCGTGAGTCGTCTCCTCAGTCGCCCAAAGAGTCGTAACGTCTTTCTGGTCGCTGCTGGACTTTGAAATGTTCAAAACTTTTCTGCGACAGTCGGCGGCTGTGGGCTTGTCGTATCTTGACTTCTCCTGACGTAGGTGTTGTCGTAGATTGTCGCCAGGATGACGTAGGTTGTCGCCGATGCTGACTTCGGTGAATTCCATTGTCGCAGTCGCCCAAAAAAATCGCCTAAGTGGGACAGGCCCGTTAGTCCAGTCGCTGTTTTTTCGGCCACCTGCTGCGGCTATTGACAGTCGCCTAAAAAAAAATCGCCTTACGCGATTTTTTTTTCGGCGACTCGCCGGCACCCGTCATAGGTGGCCGAAAATTTTCAGACGTGTTGAAAATCCAGCGGGGACCAGAAAAAGGTACGACTCTTTGGTCGTGAGTAGTCACCCAAAGAGTATCGTCATTGAGTCATCGTCCAAAGAGTCGTACCTTTTTCTGGTCCCCGCTGGATTTTCAACACGTCTGAAAATTTTCAGAGACCTGCTGCGACAATGACGGGTGCCGGCAAGTCGCCGAAAAAAATCACGTAAGTGGGACAGGGCCTTAACCCTTGTTTGTACTATCTTTGAGTTTCTAACCCTTGCTTGTGCTATCTCTTTGTGCTTTAACCCTTGCAGGCCAAGCTGATTGTGCCCAACAGCACGGCCGGGCTGATCATCGGCAAGGGTGGGGCGACGGTGAAGGCGGTGATGGAGCAGTCGGGGGCCTGGGGTGCAGCTTTCACAGAAGCCCGAGGGCATCAACCTGCAGGAGAGGGTGGTGACGGTGAGCGGCGAGTCGGAGCAGAACCGCAAGGCCGTCGAGCTGATGGTTCAGAAGATCCAGGAGGACCCGCAGAGCGGCAGCTGCCTCAACATCAGCTACGCCAACATCTCGGGGCCGGTGGCCAACTCCAACCCCACCGGCTCCCCCTACGCCAACTCGGCCGAGGTGTTGCCGGCGGCGGCTGCGGCCGCTTCTGCAGCCGGCCTGCTGGGCCACGCCAACCTGGCGGGCGTGGCGGGCTTCACCGCCGGCCTGTCGGGCTTCACCGGCAACGACCTGCTGGCCATCAGCTCGGCTCTCAACACCCTGGCCAGCTACGGCTACAACACCAACTCGCTGGGGCTGGGCCTCAACCCGGCCACGGCCACCGGCGTGTTGGCGGCAGTTGCGGCCAACGCCAACCCCGCGGCCGCCGCCGCCGCCAACCTGCTGGCCTCGTACGCCAACGAGGCGTCGGGCGGCGCCAGCGCCCCGACCGGCACCTTCTCCCTGGGCTCGCTGGCCGCCGCCACCGCCGCCACCAACGGCTACTTCAGCGCCGCCGCCTCGCCGCTGACCGCCGGCTCGCCGCTGACCGCCGGCTCCATCCTGGCCGCCGAGAAGCTGGGCGAGGGCGCCAAGGACGTGGTGGAGATCGCCGTGCCGGAGAACCTGGTGGGCGCCATTTTGGGAAAAGGCGGGAAGACGCTGGTGGAGTACCAGGAGTTGACGGGCGCCCGCATCCAGATCTCCAAAAAGGGCGAGTTTGTCCCCGGCACCAGAAACCGCAAGGTGACCATCACGGGCACGGCCGCAGCCACGCAGGCCGCACAGTATTTAATCAGCCAGAGGATCACGTACGAACAAGGAGTACGCGCGGCCAACCTCCAGAAGGTCGGCTAAAAAAAACCAACCCCAACCCCAACCCCAACCCCAAACTAACCCAAACATCAAGCACGGCGCCGAAAAAAACAGGTGGCCACACTTCTTTTTTTTTTTAAAAGAGAGATAAACTGAAAAAGGGGCTTATATAGTACTTGATCTAATTAAAAAAAACGTCTTGTATTAATATATTATATAAAATGTCAGAGATCTGTGTATATGTAAATAATGTTTGCTGCATATCCATGGAGACCTTGTCTTCAGTTGATTTGGGTTCCCTCTTCCCCTTCCCTAACCCTGGCTTTTATCCCATCCCACCCCACCACCTCTTCCTCTTCCCCTCCTCTCCTCCATCTGACTGCTCTCCCTCTCCATCCCATCTTGTGTCCCAGCTCCTTGTTCTTCCCGCCGTTTCATCCTTCATTCTCCTTGCCCATCCCGTCCACCAGCCTCCTATTCCCACATCAGCCCAAACCCTTCCTCTGGTATTCCTGCCTCCTATCCCACCTGAGGACCACCACCCGGTCTCATCTCCCCCCCCCCCCCCCCCCCACATCTCCCATCCCATCTCCAAGCCAACCATCTGACTCCCCTGCCTCTCATCCCACCCACCTGCCCTTCCCGCTCCATTCCCCACTCCGAGCTCTGGCATCCCAGCTCGATCTTCTCACCTCCCTCTCCCCGCCCTTGACTCCACACCCTGCCCTCCCATCAGACCAGCCCCACCTCTCTCCCTCTCTCTCCCTCTCTCTCCCTCTCTCTCTCCCTCTCTCTCTCCCTGTCTCTCCCCCTCTCTCTTCCCCTCTCTCTTCCCCTCTCTCCCTCTCTCTCTCTCTCTCTCTCCCCCCTCTCTCCAACCCTCTCTCTCCAACCCTCTCTCTCCCCCTCTCTCTCTGTCTCTCCCTCTCTGTCTCTCTCTCTCTGTCTCTGTCTGTCTGTCTCTCTGTCTCTTCCCCCCACTCTCTCCCCCTTTACCCCCTCCTTCCCTCTCTCTTCTCCCCCATCCTCCCTCCACATGTCCCCTCCTCTCCCCTCTGTTCCCGTTCCCGTCCCCTCTCTCATTCCCCACCCATTTCCCCTCTCCCCCCTTCTCTTCCCTCCTCCCCGCCCCACTCCTCTCACGACCCTCCTCGCCTTTCTTCCCCCTCTCCCATCCTCTCCCCTCTGCCTATCTGTCTCCTTTTCCCTTCTTTTCCCTTCTTTTCACTCCATCCTCTTCCCCTCCCTCCTCCCCCTCTCACTTTTTCTCTTTCTCCCCGCTCTCTCCCCTCCTCCCTCTCCCTCTCCACCCCTCTCCTTGCCCACTCTCCCATCTGCCCACCCTTCCCCTCCCTCCCCTCCTGCTAACCCTGCCTCACCCTCCCACTCTCCCCGTGCCCCTTGAATCCCTTGCTTGGAATCTCCTGCCCATTCCTCTGCTCCACATGAATCCCATTCATCCCCCCCCACTCCCCTCCCACCCCCCCCCCTCCCCACCCCCCCCCCCCCCCCCCCCGGTGAGCTGAGTGTTCGCCACCTTCTCAACTTGAATCAAAACCCCGTGCTAGGACACACACAGCGCTGAGGGTTGGGGGGGGCGGGTAACCTATCAACCCTCTAAGCCCCCCTCCCTTCCCCAATGTGTAGGGGGATCCATTGTGTGAACCTGCGCACTTTTGGAATACCCCTTCCACCCCCATCTTCAGTTCCCTTCTTGGGGGGGGGGGGACACCTCCCTTTGGATGACTCCAGGAGGTGCGTCACGCCATCCCGTCCCCGATGCCCCTCACGAACTTGCCAACCGCTGAAAACTTTATCCTCTATCCCTCCCCCCGCGCTCAACCCCCCCCCCCTCCAAAGGGGCGCAACCTTCTCCCCTTCACGCCTTGGTTGATTCTCGCTGCCCCAACGTTTCTCAACGTTGCTACTGATCGATCAACGAGATTGAACGAAGGACGCCCCACGCTCTCAGCGTAGCTTTCTCTCCCAGATGATTCCAGGACATGGGGTCCTCACTCCCCGAGACCCCCCAGGGCAACGTTGGAGGAATTGGGAACCCTACTCTCCTCCCCAACTAATGGCAATGTGAAAACATGAGAGGCTCTCCTCTCTGTAGCTTCTCAACCTCGGCTGAGGGCCCGACTCTACAGGGCTCCTCTCCTCCCCCCCCCCCCGCATGGATTCCACGGATGTTATTCATTTTCTCCTGTTCAACCTTGCCCGAAGTATCTTCTCTGTCCCCGCACTGAATCTCACGTAGACATCAAGACAAGTTTAGTAGATTTGTTGGAAGCTGGCCGTTTGTAGCTCTCGAGAGGGTTTGCAAGATCTGGCCATCTTGTCCGTAAAGGGATGCGGTGGCTATCTTTATAAAACTGCAAACT
>JAXLNO010000275.1:43002-50502 GCA_038087875.1 Malacoraja senta | reverse complement strand
CCTTGTCCCAGCCCAACCTCTTGTGCTGGGACAGCCATTTAGAAGGATGTGCCAAATATTGAATAAGTTCACAAGAGATAGTAGAATTAGGCCATTCGGCCCATTGGGTCGACTCCGCCATTCAGTCATGCTTGATCTCTGCCTCCTAATCCCATTCCCCTGCCTTCTCCCCATAACTCTTAACATCCGTTCCAATCAAGAATTTGTCTATCTCTGCCTTAAAAATATCCACTGACTTGGCCTCCACAGTCCTCTGTGGCAATGAGTTCCACAGATTCACCACCCTCTGAAGAAGTTCCTCCTCACCTCCTTTCTAAAAGAGCGCACTTTAATTGGAATTTAGATGAATGAGAGGGGATCGTATAGAAACATATACAATTCTTAAGGGATTGGACAGGCTAGATGCAGGAAAAATGTTCCCAATGTTGGGGGAGTCCAGAACCAGGGGGTCACAGTTTAAGAATAAGGGGTAGGCCATTTAGGACTGAGATGAGGAAAATGTTTTCACCCAGAAAGTTGTGAATCTGTGGAATTCTCTGCCACAGAAGGCAGTGGAGGCCAATTCACTGGATGTTTTCAAGAGAGAGTTGGATATAGCCCTTAGGGCTAACGGAATCAAGGGATATGGGGAGAAAGCGGGAACGGGATACTGATTCTGGATGATCAGCCATGATCGTATTGAATGGCGGTGCTGGTTCGAAGGGCCGAATGGCCGACTCCTGCGCCTGTTTTCTATGTTTCTATGTTAATTCTGAGGCTTTGACATCACTATAGATGAGCCCATGTGAAGACGTGCAAAGGCCAGAGGATGTGAAAGGGGCCAGACTGAGAGATGGCCTGCCTCTGCTGTGGCTGGAGCCTGCATTTGGGATGTTGCTGAAGTAAAGATATCCCCCTCCAGGAGGCCAGGTGTTTTGCATGGTGTGTGAGTGTCCCCCGTCCCCCCTCTCCTTCCCACTTTCTCCCTGGATTGCTACTCAATCAATAGGAGCCTTGGTGTTGCTGTGGTTGAATCGAAAATGGCCGACTGTTGGCACGGTAATGGGACCATTATTCGGGGGGGGGGCTCAGAACTTCATGTGATGTTGGCGTGCGGGGGGTGGGGGGGAGGCAAATGACACACATTCCGTTACTGACTGCTTCTCCACTCCAACCCCTAAAATACCCCTCCCACCGCTAGCAGCCCCCTCCCCCCCTAACCCCCCCCTACCTCCCCTCCCCCCTCCAGCATTCCCCACCCCCTGTGAATCTGCTCAGACTCTGGTGTCGGGAGGTAGGGAAAGATTAAGTTCCAACTGGGAACCATTAAGCTCTAAGTGGTTCATCAATGAGAATTTGCTTTGGAAAAAATGGGAGGAGGGGGACAATTTTTTTCAACGCCCCCCCCCCCCTTCGCTTTCTGAACCTTGTGCTTAAGAGTGCCAAATTGGAAGTCACTGTTGGCTTCCTCTGTTGAATGACTAGACTTTGTGTTCTTGCATCAATCTCCCATTTACATTGTCACATATTGGTTTGTAAGGACTGAAGTTATACTCAACTAGGGCCCAGACCTGTTGGGCAACTCATTGTCATCTCCACAGCCTCATTGAGTCCCATCTGTACACTTGAATCTTCCTTAACATACTCCATAGTTACCATTCCAAGAATCTATCTCCAAGTCTCTCCCCCCCTCCCTCCCTCCCTCTCTCCGTCTCTCTCTTTCCTCTCACCATCCACCCTCCCTCCCTCCCTCCCTCTCTCTCTGTCTCTCTCTATCCTCTCACCATCCACCCTCCCTCCCTCCCTCTCTGTCTCTCTCTTTCCTCTCACCATCCACCCTCCCTCCCTCCCTCCCTCTCTCTCTGTCTCTCTCTTTCCTCTCACCATCCACCCTCTCTCCCTCCCTCCCTCCCTCTCTCTCTGTCTCTCTCTTTCCTCTCACCATCCACCCTCTCTCCCTCCCTCCCTCTCTCTCTGTCTCTCTCTCTTTCCTCTCACCATCCATCCACGAGCAGAGGGCTTGGTCCCTGCACTCTGACCTCAACCCCCTCATGAACTCTATCCAGTAAACACCGCCATTTTGAGTTTGGAGTTAATCCTAGTTGGGTACACCCTCACTTCCACGAACGACAATGAGAGAAAAAAATATGTGCAATTTACACCTTTCTTTCGATTCAAGAATGGAATTTCTATTTTGGGGGGACTTCTCTTGATGCTTGCGTTACGCGCCCACTTTCCTTGACCTCCCCAGTCTTGCCAACTCCCCATGAATCCCCTGTAAATAACCTTCTAACCGGGCGAAACAAGACGCCTAGTTGGGGGGTGGGTGGGGTGGCCACAGGCCATGTGTTCTCTCTCCTTCTCCTCCTTCTGTTTTTGCATTGGACTGTTGCTGCATTTAACGAGGAGAGAAAAAAAAGATATTTATTTCCGACAGCAAAGAGCAGATTTTTGGAGGAAGAAGACTAAAGAAAAATAAATAAAGGGAATACTGGAAGCTGTTACTGATAACGCTCTTTCAATCTTGATAAAGATTTTGTTTTACTTGACCTGGTGATAGTTATTTATCATTGATGTTTCTATAGATTGTGTCTGTTTGATTCTCAGTCATGTATATCTTGTGAAGTCGGCCTTGCCTGTTACCTTTGCATATTTGCTCATTCAACATATAAATGTGGGTCGGTCATTGCATTTCTGTCGTGTCCTGTCGCATTCTTCTCGCATATCACTAAACTCAGTCCATCTAACGACGCATTTTTACTTACAAACTGCACAGTTTTTCCACTCCCCCCACCCCCTACCTTTTCCCACCCACCCCATTCACCCCCCCCCCCCCTCGCACTTCTGTTCCTTTCAACTGGTTCATTCACCTGTCCTGAGTTGGGGCGCCAAACTTGTATTGGGCATGGGGTGGTGGAACTGGAGAGAGGGAGATGGGTGGGAGAGGGGTGCAGTGAGGGTCACCGCAGTTGGGGAGTAGCTAGGATGTCCCAACATCCAGCTACTGCAGGAAGGACTAGACATCAGACAATAGACAATAGGTGCAGGAGTAGGCCATTTGGCCCTTCGAGCCGGCACCGCTATTACATAGAAAATAAGTGCAGGAGGAGGCCATTCGGCCCTTCGAGCCAGCACCCACCATTCATTGCGATCATGGCTGATCGTCCAATCAATAACCCGTGCCTGCCTTCTCCCCATATCCTTGACTCCACTAGCCCCTAGAGCTCGATCTAACCTCTCTCTTAAATCCATCCAGTGACTTGGCCTCCCACTAGCCCCTAGAGCTCTATCTAACTCTCTCTTAAATCCATCAGTGACTTGGCCTCCACTGCTCTCTGTTGCAGGGAATTCCACAGATTCACAACTCTCTGGGTGAAAAAGTTTTTTCTCACCTCAGTCTAAATGGCCTCCCCTTTATTCTAAGACTGTCTTCTATGTGATCTGAGGCCCAGGTTCCATCAGGGATAGGCAGCCATTTTGTTTTCACACAGAATTGTTCGATTTAGTAATAACCTCCACAAAACTACCCTATTGTAATTTTTAAAAATCTATCTGCTTCACTAATATCCAATTCGCAACTTGCGAGGTATATTTGATGACTCCCTTTACACCACGGTCCCAGGGAAATCAAGACTATACCCAATTTCGTTGTTCATAAGAGATAGGGGCAGAATTAGGCCTTTCGGCCAACAACTCTGCTCTGCAATCTATCTCCCCTCTCAACAACATTCTCCTTCTCCCCATAATCCCAGAAACTAATCAGGAATCTATCTATTTCTGCCTTAAAAATATCCATAGACGGCCTCCGCAGTGGTCTGTGGCGATGAGTTCCACAGATTCACCGCCCTCTGACTAAAGAAATTCTTCCTAATCTGCTTCCTAAAGGAACGTCCTTTCTCCCAGCTTTCGTTGACTTTGTAAATTGACCCTAGAGTGTAGGATAGTGTCAGTGTGCGGTGTGATTGGCAGTCGGCGCGGACTCAGTGGCCCGTTTCTGCGCTGTATCTCGCGTCGAAAGACTGCCCAACCACACGCATGACTGAACCTTCACCCTTTTGAACAAAAACTCCTCAAAATTCTCTCCCTGTAATGGGCTTGGTCGACAGGAAGTGGCTCTGGGATAGGCCAAAAATTGGCGCTTCGTTAAGTAAACCATTTGGGGCCTTTGGTTATAGACCTGATTTCAGTTGCAAAGGAGACCTTTCACAATCAGCCTCATGTTTTCCTAGAATCCAAATACAATTCTGTGTATTCTTGAGCATTAAATATCTTCACTCTCCCCACAGCCTCAACCCAATCTCAGGTTGGACACCTGGAAATTGCCTCTTGCTGATAGACCTCCGTACTATCTCAGCAAGAGACGGAAAGGAATGGCCAATTTTGCTGTACTGGTTGAGTAGGCTGGGACTCTTATTCCTTGGAGCGCAGGAGGATGAGGGGTGAAACTACAGAGGTGTATAAAATCATGAGAGGAATAGATCGAGTTGACGCACAGTTCTCTTGCCCAGAGTAGGAGATTCAAGGACAAAGGTTGAAGGTGAATGGGGAAACGATTTAATAGGAATCTTTGAGAGGTAACTTTTTCACACAAAGGGTGGTGGGTTTATGAACGATCTGCCAGAGGAGGTAGTTGAGGCTGGGACAATCCCAACAATTAAGAAACAGACAGGTACATGGATAGGACAGGTTTGGAGAGATATGAGCCAAATGCAGGCAGGTGGGACTAGTGTAGATGGTTGGTGTGGGCAAGTTGGGCCGAAGGGCAGAAAGGTCATAGGTCAGAGTTTAAATACTAGACAGAAAGGTCATGGGTCAGTGTTGAAGTACACAGGCGAAAGGTCATGCGTCACGGTGGAACTATATTGACCAGAAAAGTCACAGGTTAGCAAGGTCATAGGTTAGTCCTGACCTGCAACATCATGGCCACCATGAGTGGGCTATTATGGGCTTCAATGTGTGAGGGATCTCACTACACTGACCAGATCACCTGCAGGGTCTCCTACTGGGTACATGGTGCGTGTAGGTACAAGGATGACGGTGGACTTTGTCATTTGCCCCCCCCCCTCCCCGCGCCCATATAGGCTTACCGACTCACAGCCTGGTGAAGCATCTGGAGTTGACACTCTCTGGAGAAACGGCAGATCTCGGCCAACCAGATCTTGGAGATGGCAAGATAGCCATTCGGTAGTCCAATCCAGCCAGGGCTGCCAAGGTCATTTGTCCAACACAACTGCCTGCCCCAAAGTGAAAACTGACTCCCTTTTTTAGCATTAAGCCCAGGCCAGCAATTGGAGCTGTAACCTTCCCAGAGCTGGGTTGTGAAGCCACACCGGCCATTTTGGAAGAAAAAAAAATCAAAAATCAACTTTATTCAGATTTTAAAAGTAGGTAGAAAACAAGAATTGGGCAAAAACTCCTTGAATATTCTCCACGGCTATGTATCCACTGTTAGTGTTATATTTGGTAGTGTTCCCCAGAATGCATAATTATACCCGCCACCCTTGGAGTGATATCCCTTCCCTTGTTTGAGGGCGTCTCCACCACACCCTGCCCCCCATGTCCAGCAGCGGAGGGACCCTAAACTCTGGTCCCCCCCCACCGTGCTCCAGTGCGCCCCTCAGCACGTACTCCCACAGTCTGCAGCGGGCCAATCGGCAACATTCCCCGACGGACATCTCGCTCCGCTGAGAGGTCAACAACGCTCGGGAAGGCCGAAGAGCATCTTTCACCGACTTGACGGCCCTTCCGGCAGTACTTGACGTCCGTCTCTGAATGCGTCCCCCGGGAACAGATCAGAGAGTCCTCCGTTGCGGAGTTGTTCGGGATAAACCGTGACAGGGAACCCTTGCAACCTCCTCCACACAAGCCAGCCGAGTCACCAGGTGTACAGGGAAAGGTGGGCGGGTGCGTACAAGGCCCAAACATTTGATCTACCTCATGAACCAGCCTTAAACTGTGTGCGCGGTGAGACATGGGATGGGCCTAGTTCCCAGGCTGCAGTGGCAGCTCTGCCTCTCTCCCCCCCCACCCCCTCCTCCCACCTCCTCACATTTGTCACTGTGACTTGCTGCCTGCTTCCTCAATGCAATGTCAGAGCCAGGATTGGGATGTTATGGTTGATGGTCCATGAGACACAAGTCCATTGTTGTGGTTCTTAAACAATCCTGAGATACTGTCACGGTGAATCGGTTAGGATTTAAGGATCTCGGCAGGACATTCTAGGAGTTGTCTTCGGGTCTGTCCATGGGGGGTACATTCACCAGCTGGTCTGTCGAGTCCCCACCCGCACCTTGAAGGTCTCCCAAGCAAGTTGTCCTTCATCCTGTTGGTGCAACTTGGCATTGGCTGATACACCGCAGCCTTCCAGGGCAAGGAGTGGCGCTTCATACCACGGGTGAAGCTAGGGTGGTGAAGCTCTTATCCAAGGGAGGGAAGGCTGTGGGTAAACCGGGCTAGTTTAGCGAAACACAACGGCCGGCACGGACGTGGCGGGCCGAAGGGCCTGTTTCTCCGCCGCCCACCAATTAGAAGAAGGTTTCTGACCTCCAGATCCCCATCTACTGGAAAATGTCCGAGCGGGGGAAGCAGCGTAGTCTTTTAAACACGAAGAAAAGTGCGCGGTGATCAGGCCATGGTGATCAGGACGCACCATTCAGTCCCAGGGCACTTGTCACGGACAGGCATCATTCCCCAATCATGCATTGGTTTTTTCCACCCAACGTGGAAGATGTCACACTCTCTCTCTCTCTCTCTCTCTCTCTCTCCTGCCTCGCGGTTGCTTCCTGAGCAATAAAGGCGGGCGCTCAGAGAAATGAAAGTGGCACATTATCGTTCATCATCCGCGAGCCGCATACTCCAGAAGGTTCCACTTGTGTAACATCGCATCTCAAATCACACCCTGCGGGACTCCATTTGCATCTCTCTCCCCCCTCACACAACCCTGTGGGTCTCCTGTAACATTCACCACCCCCCCCCCCCCCCTGTTTCATAGCTGTGTTACTAAATATTACCTCCAAGCAAAAACATTCTCTTTTTTTTTCCGGGTTGTTCTTGAAGGAAATAATGAACAAAATAAAGACAATTATTTATGATCCAATGTTCTGTGCAAGGTTTATTTACTTGTTGGCCTAACCCCCCCCCCCCCCCCCCCCCATCCCTCCTCTCCACAAGGAAGTGCTCTTTCTTCAAACCAAAATTCCGACAGGAGGGAAATTGGGAGCCGTCTAAAATCTCAAAGAGACTAGTGGAGCCACCGGCTTGCGGTGCCTGAGACCTGGGTTCGATCCCAACATCAGGCCCTGAGCTTTCCTCCCTGCTCCCCAAAGATGTGCTGTTCGGTTGGTTCATTGGACACTGTATCCCACCCCAAGAGTGTTGGTGAGTGGCAGAATATGGGGAACATTGAAAAAAATTGAACCGATATAGAAACATAGAAAATAGGTGCAGGAGGAGGCCATTCGGCCTTCGAGCCAGCACCGCCATTCATTGTGGTCATGCTGATCGTCCCCAATCAATAACCCG
>JAXLNO010000275.1:0-42802 GCA_038087875.1 Malacoraja senta | reverse complement strand
GGTGAATATAAGCCCAGTCGATCCATTCTGTCATCGTAGGTTGAGTGGAAGGGTGAGATTTGATCAGGCTGGCGTCTAGGGTTGAGAGATGCATTTCAGACCGTGGCGTGAGAAATAGAGGTGGCCAGTTTAAGGGTTGGTGCTGCTCAAGAAACCAAAATGCTGGAGGAACTCAGCGGGTCAGGCAGCATCCGTGCAGGGGAATGAACAGATGATGATCATTCAGGCCGAGACCCTTCTTCAGACTGGATCTTGATCTGAAATCACTGCCAATACATTCACCCCCACCGATGCTGCCTGACCTGCTGAGTTCCTCCAGCACTTTGTGTTTTACGGCAGGTTCCAGCATCTGCAGTTCCTTATGCTGCCTGCAAAATTGTTCATGGCTGTCATCTTGCCTCCAAACCATTTTCCAGTTCCCACCCCAAATCCGATACGATTGGACAGAACTTTATTTATCCCAAGAGGGAAATTGGTCTGCCAACAGTCATAACACACCACAAGATACACGGAACATGGAATTAAAGTGACGAGTGGAAAGTCCAGGATTGGGGATGTGGCAAGATTGGGGAGGGGAGGTGAGGGGGAAGGGGAGCCAGTCTACCCCATAACAGACGGGGGAGGAGTTGTACAGTTTGATGGCTGTAGGGAATAAGGATCTCCTGTGGCGTTCTGTGCTGCATCTCATGCATATTCTGGATTGCTTGAATATCCATCGCAGTTTAGTTTAGAGATGCAGCGTGGAAACAGGCTCTTCGGCCCATCGAGTACCGGGCAGACCAGCGACCATCCGTACACTGAATCCATCCTACACACACACGCTAGGAACATAGAAACATAGAAAATAGGTGCAGGAGTAGGCCAGTCGGGCCTTCGAGCCTGCACCGCCATTCAATATGATCATGGCTGATCATCCAACTCAGTATCCCATCCTGCTTTCTCTCCATACCCCCTGATCCCTTTAGCCACAAGGGCCACATCTAACTCCCTCTTAAATATAGCCAATGAACTGGCCTCAACTACCTTCTGTGGCAGAGAGTTCCAGAGATTCACCACTCTCTGTGTGAAAAATGTTTTTCTCATCTCGGTCCCAAAAGATTTCCCCCTTATCCTTAAAACTGTGTGACCCCTTGTTTCTGGACTTCCCCAACATCGGGAACAATCTTCCTGCATCTAGCCTGTCCAACCCTTTAAGAATTTTGTACGTTTCTATAAGATCCCCCCTCAATCTTCTAAATTCCAGCGAGCACAAGCCGAGCCTATCCAGTTTCCAGAACAATTTCCAGAAGCCAAATTAACCCACAAATGTGCACGTGTTTTGGGATGCGGGGGGGAAAAACCGGGAGCACCTGGAGGAAACTCACGCGGGTCACGGGAAAGAACGTACAAACTCCGTACAGACATCAACCATGGTTAGGATCGAACTTGGGTCTCTGGCGCTGTGAGGCAGCAACTCTACCGCTGCACCACATGCAATTTTATCCAAAAGCAGCTGATCTCCATGTGGGGGGGGGGGGGGGAAACCACAGGCTAATCTGGAGAGACAATATTTCAGTAAGAGACCAGTGAGTTAATAGAGAAGAGTCCCGGAGGAGTTGATGGAAGCAGTTAGTATGATTAACGAAGATGCAAATTAAATTTTGTTCCAAAATTAACAATTTGAGATGCAGAATTATATGATGGATGTCATGTTATGTGTGCAGCAATGCTCGGGTAAGGACTGTGACTTTGGTTCAACAGAGTCCCTTGGATGGGGGAACATTCTTTATGTCTGGGTCTCATGTAGTCTATTTAGACTTCAGACGTTCAGAGTGGAAACAGGCCCTTCGGCCCATCGAATCCACGATCCCCGTACACTAGCACTATCCTCCACACGCTAGGGACAATCTGCAGCTCGCCAAACCAATGAACCTACGTCTCTGCGGTGTGGGAGGAAACCCGAGCACCCGGAGAAAACCCATATGGTCCCAGGGAGAACGTAGGAACTCGGTACAGACTGCACCCGTAGACCGGATCTAACCCAGGTCTCTGGCGCTGTGAGGCAGCAGCTCTACCCCTGCGCCACCGTGCCACGCATTGTTGATGAAGATTAAGGGTCAGGATTCATTTTACAAGACTGATCCGGGGGGATGATTGGATTAAAGTATGTGGAGCGTTACTCCTGTACTCGCTGGAGTTTAGAAGAGTTGAATCTCATTTAATACCTACTGGATAATGAAAGCCCTGAATAGCGTGGACGTGGAAAGGATATTTCCGGGTGACGGGGGAGTCCAGAACCAGAGGGGGCAACCTCAGAATAAGAGGACGTACCTTTAGAAAGGAGATGCAGAAGGATTTCTTTCATCAGAGGGCGTTTGAATCTGTGGAATTCATTGCCACATATGGAGGTGGAGCCCAAGTCGCTGGGTATTTTTAAAGTGGGGATCGATAGGGTCTTGATTAGGAAGGGCCTCAAAGGTTACAGGGAGAATGGGGTTGAGAGGGAAAGATAGATCAGTCGGGATTATATGGCGGAGCAGATTCGGTGGGTTGAATGGCTTAATTCTGCTCCAATATCTTTTGGTCTCCTGGTTCATTGTGGTTCACATGTAGAAACATAGACAATAGGTGCAGTAGGCCATTCGGCCCTTCGAGCCAGCACCACCATTCAATATGATCATGGCTGATCATCCAGAATCAGTATCCTGTACCTGCTTTCTTCCCATATCCCTTGATTCCGTTAGCCCTAAGAGCTCTATCGAACACTCTCGTGAATGCATACAATATAGGACAAATAGAGATCCCTGAGGTGTTTGGTAGTCATGGAAGGAAGGTCCCCTGCTGATGTGCGGAAGACCATGTTCAGCTTACTTTAGTGATACAGGTCGGTAACAGGCCCTTCGGCCCAACGAGTCGGCGCTGACCCAGCGATCCCCGCACATTAACACTATCCTACACACACTGGGACAATTTACACCTACACCAAGCCAATTAACCTACAAACCTGCACGTCTTTGGAGTGTGGGAGGAAGCCGAGGATCTCGGAGAAAACCCACGCGGTCACGGGGAGAACGTGCAAACTCCGTACAAAACAGCCCCCCCCCCCCCCCCGTAGTCGGGATCGGAACCCGGGTCTCGGCGCTGTGAGGCTGCAACTCTGCCGCAGTGCCGCCCTGTACCTTGTCGGTCCCTGTTAGACGTTTGGATCCCTCGCATCAAACAACAGCCCACAGTCCTAAACCAACCGTGAAGTGCCATGTCTGGTCAAGATTGAAACCTCAACGTGCGAGTCGGAGGGATGGACAGAGGTTGGGTCCATTGTGGTCAGTCCTGAGGCAAGGTTGTTCAATTGTCATTGGTACCGATAAGGGAACAATGAAATTCTCACTTGTAGCAGCATGGTCGGCCTGTAACATTATACACGTACATGATATTTAATAAACAAATATCCAATAAGTTAATAACCGCAATACAAGTGCAAAACGAATGCTCAAATTTCTTGGTGTAACCCAAGACTGTGTATACTTTATCAGTTAGAGTAGTGTTACACTTAGGGTCGCCAACGTTCCCACTCCCAAATAAGGACAAAAGGTCAAAATACGGGACAAATTCCCCACGGCAATTCGTTGACCAACTGGGCCATGGCTGGGTGAATGATGAGTTGGCCCGGGTGATGACTGCACACAAAGCCAGCTGGCGGGACAGCTGAGGAGTTTTGGCCCGGGCCACACAAAGTCCGGCACCCCATTCCAACTCGTGAACCGATGATCGGCCATGAGAAGGAGGTTGATGGTGTCGGCGGTAAGCGAAGGTCCGAAGGTCGGACAGCTGGCCGGGCTGCCGACCGACGGGGCCACGGGCGAGGCTCTGCTGCTGCTGCTGCACTCCATGGGCTGCACTACGTCAGGACGGGTGAGGCGGGGGCCGGACGCAGTGCTCCGACCAGACAGTCCCTCGACCCGAGTAGTAGCGGTCAAATACGGGACAAGGGCGGTCCCGTACGGGACAAACCAATTTAGCCCATTATATACGGGATGTCCCGGCTAATACGGGACAGTTGGCAACCCTAGATACACTATTATTGTTTGTTTTTATTAGTGTATGTGTGTGCGCACACACACACGCACACGTACACACACACACACGTACAGACACACATGCAGACACACAGACGCACGCACGCACAGACACACACGCACACACACGCACACACACACGTACAGACACACATGCAGACACACGCACAGACACACACGCAGACACGCACACACAGACGCACTCACGCACAGACGCACACACGTGCAGACACACGCAGACATACACACACACGCGCACACACACACACAGAACACACAGACACACACACACACGTACAGACACACACAGACACAGACACACACACACAGACACACACGCGCACACGCACGCAAACACACACACACACACACATCTTTTCATTTATATTGTTTGCCAAGTACTATGTTTACATATTCCGTTGTACTGCAAGTAAGAATTTCATTGTTCTGTTTGAGACGTATGACAATAAAAACACTTTTGAGTGGTGTGGTGTTCCAGAACCTCATGGTTGTTGGGAAGAAGCTAATTCTTGAACCGTGGTCACGGTTTTGGGACTCCTGTACCACGGTCCCGCTGGGCGGTGTGAAATGAGAGCGTTGCCCAGGGTATTGTGTGCCACCCTTGATACTGGCTGCCATTTTGATCCAAGATGGCGCCGTTCCCATGGTAACATCCTTGCAAGCAACAGGACCGATCAGAATTAAACACCGCGGTTTTTGAACCTCTACAGTTTAATAGAAGGCAATGTGCAAGGAGAGCGAACACAAAAGGAAATTAGCCCCATTAGAAGGTTGACACAAAATGCTGGAGTAACTCAGTGGGACAGGCTGCATCTCTGGAGAGAAGGAATGGGTGACGTTTCGCATTGAGACCCTTCTTCAGACTGAACTTCTATTTAAACCTCCAGTTCTTTCCTACACATTTAGTCCATTAGAATCCAAGTTTAGTTTAGTTTACTATTGTCATGTGTACTGAGGTGCAGTGAAAATTTGTTGTTGTCTCAGAGCAGAATTAGGCCATTCGGCCCATCAAGTCTACCCTGCCATTCAAGCATGGCTGATCTATCCTTCCCTCTCAAACCCATTCTCCTGCCTTCACCCCATAACCCATGACACCCGCACTAATCAAGAATCTGTCAATCTCCGCCTTAAAAATATCCATTGACTTGGCCTCCACAGCCGTCTGTGGCAATGAATTCCACAGATTCACCACCCTCTGAAAAAGACCATGCATGGTTAGAATCAAGCCGTCCATGGTGTAAAGATACACAGTTGAGGAGGAACATGAAGTGGGTGTAGGAAGGAACTGCAGATGCTGGTTATACACCAAGTGCGGACATGGTAGACACAAAGGTAGACACAAAATGCTGGAGTATCTCAGCGGGACAGGCAGCATCTCTGGAGAGAAGGAACGGGAGACGTTCCGGGTCGAGACCTTTATTCAGAGCATCATCCGTTCTTTCACTCCAGAGATGCTGCCTTTCCCACTGAGTTACTCCAGCATTGTGTGTCCATCTAAGAAGAGGGTGCAGTCAGTGGGAATTCCTTCTATCAGATCTGGTTCTAGCCACTGCAACCTTCCACAGTCGGGGGGGGTAATGGGTAAGGATTGGGTTCAGTGAATGCTAACCTCCGCCGTTACAGAATAAGGACTTGCCAATGAGATCACCAGGGGCATGTCTCTGACCCCGATCCATCATCTGACTCGGATCTCGTCATTAGTTTATGGTCACGTGTACCGAGGTACGCTGGGAACCTTTTACTTTAGAGATACAGTGCGGAAACTGGCCCTTCGGCCCACCGAGTCCGCTCCGACCCAGCGATCCCCGCACCTTGACACAACCCTACACTCTCGAGACAATTTTACGTTGATAGATTGATGCCAAAGCCAATTAACCTACAAACCTGCACGCCTTTGGAGTGTGGGAGGAACCCGAAGATCTCGGAGAAAACGTACAAACTCCATACAGACAGCACCCGTAGTCAGGATCGAACCTGTGTCCCTGGCGCTGTGAGGCAGCAACTCTGCCGTTGTGCCGCCCTGTTTTAAAATATTTTTTTCCTACCTGCTATCCACCAGATCTGGTTCTTGCCATTGCAAACTCCCACAGTCAGTGGAGGAATGGGAAAGGTTTGAGTTCAGAGCAAGCTAACCACAGTGGCTTCATAACAACGACGTGCCAATCGGCTCACCAGGTCCATATCGCTACTAGTCAATAGTTGATGGTCACGTGTACCGAGGTACAGTGAACACGTTTTAGTTTAGAGATACAGGCCCTTCGGCCCACCAAGTCCATGCTGACCAGTGATCCCCCGCACACCAACACCACCCTACACGCACTAGGGACAATTTTACATTTTAAACCAAGCCAATTAACCTGCAAACCTGCACGTCTGTGGAGTGTGGGAGGAAACCGAAGATCTCGGAGGAAACCCGCGCAGGTCACGGGGAGAACGTGCAAACTCCGTACAGACAGCACCCGTGGTCAGGATCGAACCCGGGTCTCCGGCGCTGTGAGGCAGCAACTCTACCGCTGCGCCACCCTGCCGCCCCCATGTAACATGTTGTTGCGTGCTAACCAGTCAGCGGAAAGACAATACGCGATTACAATCGAGCCGCCCACAGTGTACAGATACATGATCAAGGGAATAATGTCAATAGACAACAGGTGCAGGAGTAGGCCATTCGGCCCTTCGAGCCAGCACCGCCATTCAATGTTGTCATGGCTGATCATCCCCAATCAGTACCCCGTCCCTGCCTTCTCCCCATATCCCCTGACTCCGCTATCTTTAAGAGCCCTATCTAGCTCTCTCTTGAAAGTATCCAGAGAACCGGCCTCCACCGCCCTCTGAGGCAGAGAATTCCACAGACTCACAACTCTCTGTGAGAAAAAGTGTTTCCTCGTCTCCGTTCTAAATGGCTCACCCCTTATTCTTAAACTGTGTGTGGCCCCTGGTTCTGGACTCCCCCAACATCGGGAACATGTTTCCTGCCTCTAGCGTGTCCAAAACCTTATATGTTTCAATGAGATACCCTCTCATCCTTCTAAACTCCAAAGGAAACCCTGAAGGAAATAGGCAACGTTTCGGGCCGAAACCCGAAAGGGTTTCGGCCCGAAACGTTGCCTATTTCCTTCGCTCCATAGATGCTGCCTCACCCGCTGAGTTTCTCCAGCATTTTTGTCTACCTTCCAGACTGTACAAGCCCAGCCGCTCCATTCTCTCAGCATATGACAGTCCCGCCATCACGGGAATAACGTTTAGTGCAAGGAAAAGCTAGGAATGTCCGATCAAAGTTAGTCTGAGGGTCTCCAATGAGGTAGATCGTAGTATGAGCCCGTGTCCCCTGGTATGATGGGGCCCAAAGTGGTGGCCAATGCAAAGAACAGCCTTTGTGCAAGTGGTGAGTCGAACGCCAAGTTATGCGCTAATTCTGTGAGGAAGAAAGAGACTGACGATGGAACAGGCACTTGAGCAGGCTGGTCCAGGTTATTAAAAGCCCAGTAATTGGGTCAGGTTGCCTGTTTGGTCGCAAATGTGACAGTTAAGCAGAATTCGTCCGTGCTTTTTGAGCGTTATGTTTAGACCTTAAAGGTACAGCGCGGCAAGGGCCCTTCGGCCCGTCGAGTCCACGCCGACCCGCGATCACCCCCTTTACACTAGCACTATCCTACACACACTGGGGACGATTTACAATTTGCAGAAGCCAATTAATCTACAAACCTGATTAAGAAGGAACTGCAGATGCTGGAAAATCGAAGGTAGACAAAAATGCTGGAGAAACTCAGCGGGTGAGGCAGCATCTATGGAGCGAAGGAAATAGGCAACGTTTCGGGCCGAAACCCGGAAGGGTTTCGGCCCGAAACGTTGCCTATTTCCTTCAGGGTTTCGGCCCGAAAAGTTGCCTATTTCCTTCAGGGTTTCGGCCCGAAACGTTGCCTATTTCCTTCAGGGTTTCGGCCCGAAACGTTGCCTATTTCCTTCGCTCCATAGATGCTGCCTCACCCGCTGAGTTTCTCCAGCATTTTTGTCTAATCTACAAACCCATACGTCTTTCGAGTGTAGGAGGGAACTAGACCCCCCCCCCCTTGAGACGTCACCTATCCATTCCCTCCACCGATGCTGCCTGACCCGTTGAATTACTCCAGTACTTTGACTTTTGCTCAAGATTCCAGCATCTGCAGTTCCTTGCGTCTGCTCTTTGACCAAGTTATTGGATGTAGCTGAGTCGCAGAGACATACAGCCCTTCGGCCCAACCTGTCCATGCCGACCAAGACGCCCGATCTACGCTAGATCCATTTGCCTGCATTTGGCCCGTATCCATCTAAACATTCCCTATCCCTGCACCTGCCCAGATGTCTTTCAAATGCTTTTATAACATCTGTCTCAACTACCTCCTTTGACAGCTCGTTCCGTTTTACCCACCATTCTGAGTGGAAAAGTTGGCCCTCCGATTTATATGCTGAAGGAATGTTCCCGATGTTGGGGGAGTCCAGAACCAGGGGCCACACACACAGTTTAAGAATAAGGGGTAAGCCATTTAGAACGGAGACAAGGAAACACTTTTTCTCACAGAGAGTGGTGAGTCTGTGGAATTCTCTGCCTCAGGCCGGTTCTCTGGATGCTTTTAAGAGAGAGCTAGATAGGGCTCTTAAAAATAGCGGAGTCAGGGGATATGGGGAGAAGGCAGGAACGGGGTACTGATTGGGGATGATCAGCCATGATCACATTGAATGGCGGTGCTGGCTCGAAGGGCCAAATGGCCTACTCCTGCACCTATGGTGGATTATCATTTAGTTCAGAGATACTGCGTGCAAACAGGCCTTGTGACCCACTGAGTCCATCCACACTGACCAGTGACCACCTATGCACTGGTCCTATCCTACACGCCAGCGACAATTTATGGAAGCCAATTAATCTACGAAACCTGCACGTCTTTGGAGTGTGGGAGGAAGCCCACGCGGTCACAGGGAGAACGTACAAACTCCGTACGGAAGGCACCTGTAGTCGGGATCAAACCTGGGCCTCTGGCGCTGTGAGGCAGCAACTGTGAGGCCGCCACAACTCGGGAGTTTGGAATCGGGAGAATCTGCAGTTCGTGGGTGGATGTGAAGGCTGGAGGGGGTTTGGAGGGGATAAGCTCGTTCTTGGCTTCCGGGAAGCCAGAAGCAGCAGCCCTCCAACCACGGGTGTCTTTACAAGGATGTGATGGTGTTGCTACACTTGTAAATAATCTTCCCCGAAACTTTATTGAAGGCTGCTGTGCCTCTTGCCTTGCGTTTGACTGGACTAATGGCATAAATATTTTATTGACGAGATATTTCATTGTAAACTCTAATCACGTTAGAAAATCAATTTAATAATTGATTATGCCCATCTCTCTAGTGACGTGCAGACTACTGAACTGACTTGAGCAAAAGTCCAAAGCATTTTATATTCGAAAGATTAACTGTGGTTTGCTGCTGTCTCTATGGACTGTTGGTCACCAACAAGATGCTACAGTCCCTTAAAACCCAAATCCTCCGCATTTTGTTCAATGCCAGGTCTTTCAGGAATGGGGGGGGATAGGATTAGTGCTCTGTGCAGCAGGTTCAGAAGGGATAGGAGCAGAATAAAGGCCATTCAGCCAATCGAGTCAACTCCGCCATTCAATCATTTCCCTCTCAACCCCATTCCTCTAGTTGGTGTGTCTAGGACCGGGGTCAGGATCTCAAAGTTAGTTTAGTTTAGAGATTCGGGGCGGAAACAGGCCCTTCAACCCACCGAGTCCGCGCCGACCAGCGATCCCCACATATTAACACTAACCTACACGCACTAGGGACAATTTGTTTAGATTTACACCAAGCCAATTAACCTACAAACCTGCACGTCTTTGGAGTGTGGGAGGAAACCGAAGATCTCGGAGAAAACCCACGCAGGTCACGGGGAGAACGTGCAAACTCCGTACGGACAGCACCCGTAGTCGGGATCGAACCCTGGTCTCCGGCGCTGCCTTCGCTGTAAGGCGGCAACTCTACCGCTGCGCCACCGTGACCGCTTTTAACATTGACCTTATCGTCCACCTCAACAATAAGACAAACACCACACAAACTGCAACCATGTCATCTTTACTCCAGAGAGACACAAAAAGCTGGAGTAACTCAAGGGGTCAGGCAGCATCTCTGGAGAAAAGGAATCGGCGAGGTTTCGGGTCGGGACCCTTCTTCACCCAGACCTCCTACATGAGAACAACACTGAGTAAAGAGCAGTGATTTGTAACAAAAATGTTGAGTTTAGACCTAATAGGAAACCTCTGTCCTGGGCCTTGGCCAAGAAACCAATTGCCTTGATTGGCCAAAGTCCTTATCATCATTTTCAACGGTAATTGGGATTTGGATGAAGCTCAGAAGTTGACATCATGGCTCCTTCGAAAGGAGGCTAAGCGAAAATTGGACAGGAAATTATCATAAAGACATCTTTTGATTTTTTTTTTCTTCTCCTCTCCTTGCCCAGTTTTATTGCCAGGCGCAGTCCCTTGATTAATATCTAGAACGCCGGCTTTTTGTGGGCGGCCAGTGTGGCGTAGCGGTAGAGTTGATGCTTTGCAGCACCGGAGTCCCGGGTTCGATCCTGACTACGGGTGCTGTCTGCACGGAGTTTGTACGTTCCCCCCCGAGACCTGCGGGGGTTTTCTCCGAGATCTTCGGTTTCCTCCCACACTCCAAAGACGTACAGGTTTGTAGGTTAATTGGCTTTGGTGTAAAATTGTCCCTAGTGCATGCGGGGATCGCTGGTCATTGCAGAATCGGAGGGCCAAAGGGCCTGTTTCCGCACAGTATCTCTAGTAAAAATGCCCATTTAACACCCATTTCCCCAATGCCTGGTCAACAAACTAAGGAGTGTGTCGGAAGGAACTGCAGATGCTGGCTTAAACTGTAGACACAAAATGCTGGAGTAACTCAGCGGGACAGGCAACATCTCTGGAGGTTTGTAGGTTAATTGGCTTGGTAAATGTAAAAATTGTCCTTGGTGTGTGTGTGTGTAGGATAGTGTTAGTGTGCAGGGATCGCCAGTCACTGCGGACCCGGTGGGCCGAAAGGCCTGTTTCCACGCTGTATCTCTAAACTAAACAAAGTCCCACAGATGCTGGTTAATACAGAGCTGGAGAACGTGGATAAGTGGCGATTCGGGTCAGGACCTTTCTTCAGACTGACCCTCCAACCCATAGCATAAGCAACTACTTTAATTGTAACCCAAGCATAACCTATCCAGGCCTTTCACTATTCGGCAAGTTTAGAGTGGATGTGGAGAGGAAGTTTCCACTGGTGGGAGAGTCTAGGACTAGAGGTCACAGCCTCAGAATTAAAGGACGTTCCTTTAAGAAGGAGATGAGGAGGAATTTCTTTAGTCAGAGGGCGGTGAATCTGTGGAATTCTTTGCCACAGAAGGCTGTGGAGGCCTAGTCAATGGATATTTTTAAGGCTGAGATAGAATTTCTTGATTAGTGCGGGTGTCAGTGGTTACGGGTTGAAGGCAGGAGAATGGGGTTAGGAGGGAGAGATAGACCAGCCATGATTGAATGGCAGAGTAGAGTTGATGGGCCGAATGGCCTAATTCTGCCCCTATCACTTATGACCTTATGACCTATCCATGGTCTCCAGAGATGCTGCCTGGCCTGCTGAATACTACAGCCCTTCGTGTCCTAGATTTATATCCCCTGATAAGCCCCTCGTATGCAAGTTGTTTAGTTTAGAAATACAGCCTGGAAGGAGGCCCTTTGGCCCATCGAGTCCACGTTGACCAACGATCACCCGTACACTAGTTCTATCCTCGCCCCACTCGGGACACTTTACAGAGGCCAATTAACCTACAAACCTTCATGTCTTTGGAGTGTGGGAGGAAACCGGATCACCCGGACAAAGCCCAGGAGGTCACTGGGAGAGTGCACGAGCCAGGTTCGGGCAGCAGCTGCTGTCAGGATCGAACCTGCGCTGTCAGGCAGCAACTCTACCGCTGAGCCACTGTGTTGCCCCCTGTTGTTGGCAGGCGGGTGGTGGGAATGAGCACCCTGGCAGTGTAGCTCCACCTCTTTGATGACCCTCGGACTATCCTTGATCGGATGTTGCTGGCTTTACCTTGCACTAAACGTTATTCCCTTATCATGTATCTACAAACATTCATAGATACATAGAAACATAGAAAATAGGTGCAGGAGTAGGCCATTCGGCCCTTTGAGCCTGCACCGCCATTCAATATGATCATGGCTGATCATCCAACTCAGTATCCCGTACCTGCCTTCTCTCCATACCCCCTGATCCCTTTAGCCACAAGGGCCACATCTAACTCCCTCTTAAATATAGCCAATGAACTGGCCTCAACTACCCTCTGTGGCAGAGAGTTCCACAGATTCACCACTCTCTGTGTGAAAAGGTTTTTCCTCATCTCGGTCTTAAAGGATTTCCCCCTTATCCTTAAGCTGTGACCCCTTGTCCTGGACTTCCCCAACATCGGGAACAATCTTCCTGCATCTAGCCTGTCCAACCCCATAAGAATTTTGTACGTTTCTATAAGATCCCCTCTCAATCTCCTAAATTCTAGCGAGTATAAGCCAAGTCTATCTAGTCTTTCTTCATATGAAAGTCCTGACATCCCAGGAATCAGTCTGGTGAACCTTCTCTGCACTCCCTCTATGGCTATAATGTCCTTCCTCAGATTTGGAGACCAAAACTGTACGCAATACTCCAGGTGTGGTCTCACCAAGACCCTGTACAACTGCAGTAGAACCTCCCTGCTCCTATACTCAAATCCTCTTGCTATGAAAGCTAACATACCATTCGCTTTCTTCACTGCCTGCTGCACCATTCAATATTCATGTTTTATGTGTCATTCCTAACAGTCACTGTATGTCATATTGTCACTTTCGGGCGGAGCACCAAGGCAAATTCCTTGTATGTGAATACTTGGCCAATAAACTTATTCATTCAAACACTGTAAATGGATCGATTGTAATCATGTATTGTCTTCCCGCTGACTGGTTAGCACGCAACAAAAGCTTTTCACTGTACCTCGGTACATGTGACAATAAACTAGACTGAACCTCTAAATCTCTACACATCTCAGTGGGCCTGCAGTCGGACTGGGTGAAAGCTGAGAGTTTGGGGCAGATTGCCTTTATAAGGCATTTATTTTCTCTGCCAAAAGCAGACTTGTTTCCAGAGGCTGAAAGATGAATAGCTCTTGTGATCCGAGATCTTTCTTCCCAGTCTCGTGATGTGGTTTGAATACAATCCGTGTGGAAACGATGAGAGGCTCATGTTTACAGTGGGCAGAATGTGGTGTTGGTTCGGTGAAGCCACACCCTTCGGTCCCAACCCGAAGCCTCACCTATCCATGTTGTCCAGGGATGTTTACTGAACCGCTGAGTTACTCCAGCACTTTGTGCCTTTTTTGTGTGTAAACAAGCATCTGCAGTTCCTTCTTTCTACCCTAGGGACTGGATAGACAAAAGACAATAAATGCAGGAGTAGGCCATTCGGCCCTTCAAGCCAGCACCGCCATCCCATGTCTTCATGGCTGATCATCCCTACCCAGTACCCCGTTCCTGCCTTCTCCCCACATCCCCTGACTCCGCTATCTTTAAGAGCCCTATCTTGCTCTCTCTTGAAAGTATCCAGAGAACCAGCCTCCACCGCCCTCTGAGGCAGAGAACTCCACAGATTCACAACTCTCTGTGAGAAAAAGTGTTTCCTTGTCCGTTCTAAATGGCTTACCCCTTATTCTTAAATATGGGGGTTTGCTTCGCTGATTCCCCCCCCTCCCTAAAACCCCCCTAAAAACAAGGAGGCAATGCTGAGGCTTTAAGGCGCTGGTCGGACCACATTTGGAATATTGTGAGCCGCTTTGGGCCCCATATCTGCGGAAGGATGTGCTGGTTCCATAGATACATAGATACATAGAAAATAGGTGCAGGAGTAGGCCATTCGGCCCTTCGAGCCTGCACCGCCATTCAATATGATCATGGCTGATCATCCAACTCAGTATCCCATACCTGCCTTCTCTCCATACCCCCATACCTCCAGAGAGGGTCCAGAGGAGGTTCACAAGAATGGTCCCGGGAATGAATGGGTTAGCGTGGGATGAGCGTTTGTCGGCGCTGGGCCTGTACTCGCTGGAGTTTAGAAGGATAATAATAATAATGATAAATTTTATTTGTGGGCGCCTATACAAAAGTCTCAAGGACACCTTACAGAATTTAACAAAGAAAATATAATCGGAGTAAAATAAGTTATAAAGACATCACCAATACACAAATTAAAGACAGAATTGGATCCAAAGACAGAAAAGAAATCAGAAACACAATGTGAAGAGAGAGCAGCGGCAGCTAAACCACGCCAGCGTCCACTCTCCCTTCCGACCACCATCTTGGACACAGACTAAAATAGACACCACACACAAAAAAAATCATCCCCCCACAATGGTTACCACTGTGGGGGAAGGCACAATGTCCAGTCCCCATCCCCAGTTCACCCAAAGTCAGGCCTATTGAGGCCTCCGCTATTGCCTCTACGGAGGCCCGATGTTCCTGGCCGTTCTCACCGGGTGATGTTGCCCCGGGCGTCGGGAGAGTCCTCTCAGCGGCTGGGCCACCTGGAACGGCCGCATTCCTTACCGGAGGCCGCGGCTTCCGAAGCCGACAAGGCCGCGCCGGTTTGGAGCTCCCAGGCTCCCGATGGTGAAGTCGGACGAGGGGGGACCTCAATGAAACTTAACGAATAATGAAAGGCTTGGATAGAGAGGATGTTTCCACTAGTGGGAAAGTCTAGGACCAGAGTCCAGAGCCTCAGAATAAAAGGACGTACTTTAGAAAGATGAGGAGGAATTTCTTTAGTCAGAGGGTGGTGAATCTGTGGAATTCATTGCCACAGACAGTTGTGGAGGCCAAGTCAGTGGGTATTTTTAGGGCGGAGATTGGTAGATTCTTGATTAGTTTGGGTGTCCGGGGTTAAGGGGAGAAGGCAGGAGAATGGGGCTGAGAGGGAAAGATAGATCAGCTGTGATTGAATGATGGAGTAGACTTGATGGGCCAAATGGCCTAATTCTGCTCCCACTCTTATGATTTGCAGTGTGGTAATATCAAGATAGATCTGCTGTGATTGAATGGACAATCAGTTCTGAATAATGATGAAAGGTTTAGAGAAGCTTGCTCAGCCCATCTGCTGGCTTCCCCTTCCCCTGCCCCCTCCCCTACAACCTTGTCTCCCCCAACAGTTTAGTTTAGAGATACAACGCGGAAACAGGCCCTTCGGCCCATCGAATCCTCACCGACCAGCGATCCCTGCACATTAACACTATCCTACACACACTAGGGACAATTTACAAGTATACCAAGCCAATTAACCTACAAGCCGGTACGTCTT
This sequence comes from Malacoraja senta, assembly GCA_038087875.1. Taxonomy (NCBI): domain Eukaryota; kingdom Metazoa; phylum Chordata; class Chondrichthyes; order Rajiformes; family Rajidae; genus Malacoraja; species Malacoraja senta. The sequence goes on along the minus strand of JAXLNO010000275.1, from coordinate 27,350 downwards.
TGGAGTGTGGGAGGAAACTGAAGATCTCGGAGCAAACCCACGCGGGTCACGGGGAGAAGGTACAGGCAGCACCCGTAGTCGGGATCGAACCAGGGTCTCTGGCGCTGTGAGGCAGCTACTCTACCGCTGCACAACTATGTCTAAAGTAAGAAGGGAAATGTGACTGATGGTATTGCTATGCTGGAGGCTAGCATGAACGTCAAGGGCTGAATGGCCTCCTTCTGTGCCATGAGTTAGTCACGTCACGGAGGGCAGAAGTTCACAGCAGTTGATGCCCAGGGCCAGCCCTGACTCAACCTGTTGGGTGGCTCACACTTTGAGCCGTGCCACGCCAGGGTGGCGAATGTCCTCCCTTGAATGATGAGGGACACGTGCGCCATGGGGCACCGTGGGTTTCATGGCCACCGTTGTTAATGATGGAGGAACAAGGAACTGCAGATGCTGGGTTGCAAGAGAAAAGCACAAAGTGCTCGCGGGCGGCTCAGTGGCGCAACGGTGGAGTCGTTGCCTCACGGAGAGTTTCACCCAGAGAGTTGTGAATTTGTGGAATTCCCTGCCACAGAGGGCAGTGGAGGCCAAATCACTGGATGGATTTAAGAGAGAGTTAGATAGAGCTCGAGGGGCTAGTGGAGTCAAGGGATATGGGGAGAAGGCAGGCATGGGTTATTGATTGGGGACGATCAGCCATGATCATAATGAATGGCGGTGCTGGCTCGAAGGGCTGAATGGCCTCCTCCTGCACCTATTTTCTATGTTTCTATGTGACCCAAGTTCGGTCCTGACTTCGGAAGCTATCTGTGGGGAGTTTGCACGTTCTCCCTGTGACCGTGTGGGTTTCCTCCGGGTGCTCCGGGTTCCCCCCACATTGCAAAGACATGCGGATTTGTAGGTTAATTGGCTTCTGGAAGTTGTCCCTAGCGCGTGGGATACAACTAGTGTACTGGGGTGATCTGTGGGGTGATTGGGGTACTGGGGTGAGTGCGGACTCAGTGGGCCAGGGGGGGGGCCTGCTTCTACGCTGGATCGCTGAACCAAACTAAACTCAGCCGGTCGGGCAGCATCTCTGGAGGACATGGATAGGAAACATCACCTGAGTTACTCCAGCACTTTGTGTTTAGGAAGGAACTGCGGACGCTGGAAAAATCGAAGGTAGACAAAAATGCTGGAGTAACTCAGCGGGTGAGGCAGCATCTATGTAATATTCCTTCGCTTCATAGATGCTGCCTCACCCGCTGAGTTTCTCCAGCATTTTTGTCCACCAGTACTCTGTGTGAGTGTTTTTAAATTATTGCCTCTGACTTCTTCTTCTTCTTCTTCTTCTTCTTGCGTATGTCGTGCACAGCCTGAAGTCGTAGGCCAACTTGTTCTATTTGATCTTATTTGATCGTGCACGCCAGGTTGATTGCATTCGTCGAAACAGGGCGGACCAGGTGAAGGTTGCAATCTCCCACCCCTATTGCCTTTGATAGGTTTGCCTAACTCCAATTTTATTTTATTGAATTAAAATTCCTCGGGCGAGGTGGTGTTGAAACCTGTCTCTGGAGCATTGGTGCAGGGATTTGTGGGTTGCTGTTCCTTTAACGTGACCCCCCCAATCTGCGGTTCTGTCGACATCTGAAGCAGTCAACCCAGTGACTTTATTCTGTGCCGTGCTCTAAATCTTCCCTCTCTGAGAAGATTATTACGACCATTACGCTCTGGTTTTTCATGCCAGGAACTCACTGGCGATTGGATCTGTATGTTGAGCCAAGGGAGGGGTTTATGCTCGCTCGATAGCTGGATTCCAATGACGTAAGTGAATGAATTCTTGTCATCGGAGCAGAATTAGGCCATTCGGCCCATCAAGCCTACTCAGCCATTCAATCATGGCTGATCGATCTCTCTCATTCTCCTGCCTTCTCCCCATAACCCCTGACACCCGTACTAATCAACAACCTATCAATCTCCGCCTTAAAAATATCCTCTAACTTGGCCTCCACAGCCATCTGTGGCAATCTGCTTCTTCTTATTGAAAAACCTTCTTATTTAAAAAAAAAGGATGGGTGGGTCGAAGGGCCTGTATCTCTATACTAAACTACATTCACTAAGTGAACGGTTTTTAACACGCAAGAAATCCCACAGAGTTTGACTGCGCGGAAAAGATTATGTATCAGGTTTGCAATTAATAAGCTTAAGGAAGGGCTCACTTAATTGATAATTGCATTAAGTCTGATTATGAGGTGGGAGGCTATTCAACAGCTTAGCTCCAGCTGATTGTTTTTTTTTAATACTGAGGTAAATTCGATAAGAGGGTTACTTCGACCCAGTAACTCAGCGGGACAGGCAGCATCTCTGGATGGAAGGAATGGCTTGGTATAAATGGAAATTGTCCCTAGTCTGTGAGTAGGATGGTGTTAGTGTGCGGGGATCGCTGGTCGGTGCAGACTCCTATCCAGAGATGCTCCCTTTCCCGCTGAGTTACTCCAGCATTTGCTGTCTATCTGTGTCGGTATCAGAACGCCAGCGGTGGAGTTGCTGCCTCACGGCGCCAGAGACCCGGGTTCCATCCCGACTACAGGTGCTGTCTGTACGGAGTTTGTACGTTCTCCCCGTGACCCGCGTGGGTTTTCCCCCGAGATCTTCGGTTTCCTCCCACGCTCCAAAGATGTGCAGGTTTGAAGGTTAAATGGCTTGGTATAAGTGTAAATTGTCCCTAGTGTGTGTTGGGTAGTGTCAATGTGCGGGGATCGCTGGTCGGTACGGGCTCGGTGGGCCGAAGGGCCTGTTTCCGCACGGTATCTTTAAACTAAGCTAGACCAGCATTTGCAGTTCCTTCCTGGACTTAGATCCAGTTCCAGGTTTGGGAGAGGAAGTGGTTTGGCCTGAAAACGAGAAGATGCAGGAAACACAGAGAAAGTTGGGCAGCATCAGTGGAGAAAACCCGTATGGGACAAACCAATTTAGCCCAATATATGGGATGTCCCGGCTAATACGGGACAGTTGGCAACCCTAGTCTACCCTAACCCTTCACTAAAGCAACCCTAACACTCCACTGATATCACTAGTAGGTGGGCAGCTGGTGAATGTGTCTGCCTTGTGACTATCACCCCTGCTCCAGCTGGCTGTCAGCTCGGAGCCTTTGAAAGAGGGATAAGGACAGGCGTATCGGTAATATGTGAAATAAAATTCTTAAGGGATTGGACAGGCTGGATGCAGGAAAAATGTTCCCGATGTTGGGGGAGTTCAGAACCAGAGGGATCACAGTTTAAAGATAAGGGGTCGGCCATTTAGGACTGAGATGAGGAAAAAACTTATTCACCCAGAGAGTTGTGAATCTGTGGAATTCTCTGCCACAAAAGGCAGTGGAGGCCAATTCACTGGATGTTTTCAAACGAGGGCTAACGGAACCACGGGGTACTGATTGGGGATGATCAGCCATGATCATATTGCATGGCGGTGCTGGCTCGAAGGGCCGAATGGCCTGCTCCTGCACCTATTTTCTATGTTTCCTGCTTTCTCCTCACACCCCTTGATTCCGTCAGCCCTATCTAACTCGCTCTTGAGTATATCCAATGATTTGGCCTCCACTGCCATCTGTGGCAGACAATTCCATTGTCTAATGATAGACAAGGAACTTGCAATGTGTATGAAGGAACTGCAGATGCTGGTTTAAACCGAAGATAGACACAAAAAGCTGGAGTAACTCAGCGGGACAGGCAGCATCTGTGGAGAGAAGGAATGGGTGACGTTTCAGGTCGAGACCCTTCTTCAGACTGAAGTTGGAACCTGCAATGACAATAGACAATGGGTGCAGGAGTAGGCCATTCAGCCCTTCGAGCCAGCACCGCCATTCACTGTGATCATGGCTGATCATCCCCAATCAGTACCCCGTTCCTGCCTTCTTCCTCTATCCCTTGGCTCCACTATCGTTAAGAACTCTATCCAACTCTCTTGAAAGCATCCAGACGATTGGCCTCAATGGCTTACCCCTTATTCATAAACTGTGGCCCCTGGTTCTGGACTCCCCCAACATTGGGAACATGTTTCCTGCCTCTAGCGTGTCCAAACCCTTAATAATCTTATGTGTTGTTAAGATCAGACCATGGTTGCTTCTTTCTATTTCCACAGAGTGATGCTCACTAGAGTATATTCAGCATATTTCCTGAACACATTTACAAAATGGGTTGCAGCAAATATGTTTCTATGCTACCCCAGCCCTTCACTAAAGCTGCCCGAACACGCTACTGCAAGTAGGTGGGCAGCTGGTGAGGGTGTCTTCCATGCCGCTGTTACCTCTGCTCTCACTGGCTGTTCGCTCTGAGTCTTCGAAAGAGGGGTAAGGACTGGCTTAGCGGCAATGTGCGAAAAGGCCCAGTCCTCCGCGTTAATGAGCTGATAATAATTGCTTTTACGGGGCTGACTGATGGCTGAGTTGGGACCAATAACTTTTATCATTCAGATGAGAGAACAGGTTTTTTTGTTGTGTTGAAGAAAGAACTGCAGATGCTGGAAAATCGAAGGTAGACAAAAATGCCGGAGGAACTCAGCGGGTGAGGCAGCATCTGTGGAGCGAAGGAATTAAGGCGACTTTTCGGGTCGAGACCCTTCTTCAGACTGATGTGAGGGTGGGGGGTGGGGGGCTCGAAGAAGAAAGGAAGAGGCGGAGGACAGTGGGCTGAGGGAGAGCTGGGAAGGGGAGGAGAAAGTAGGGACTACCTGAAATTGGAGAAGTCAATGGTTCGTACTGCTGGGGGTGTAAACTTGCCCAAGCGAAATATGAGGTGTTGCTCCTCCAATTTATGGTGGATCTCACTCTGGCCATGGAGGAGGCCCACGACAGAAGTGTGTGTGTGTCTGTGTCTGTGTCTGTGTGGGTGCTGTTTGGCAAGTGACTGCATTAGCGAGGGACACAGGAATAAACTAATATTCTTGCTATTGAGGAGAGTGCAGCGTAGGTTCACCAGGTTAATTCCAGAGATGGTGGGACTGTCATATGCGGAGAGAATGGAGCAGCTGGGCTTGGTACACTCTGGAGGTTTAGAAGGATGAGAGGGGATCTTATTGTAAACATATAAGATTATTAAGGGTTTGAACACGCTAGAGGCAGGAAACATGTTCCCGATGTTGGGGGAGTACAGAACCAGGGGCCACACAGTTTAAGAATAAGGGGTAAGCCCATTTACGAACGGAGACGAGGTAACACTTTTTCTCACAGAGAGTTGTGAGTCTGTTAGAATTCTCAGCCTCAGAGGGCGGTGGAGGCCGGTTCTCTGGATACTTTCAAAGAGAGAGCTAGATAGGGCTCTTAAAGATAGCGGAGTCAGGGGATATGGGGAGAAGGCAGGAACGGGGGTACTGATTGGGGATGATCAGCCATGATCACATTGAAGGCGGTAGCTGGCTTGAAGGGCTGAATGGCCTACTCCTGCACCTATTGTCTATTGTCAAACGGCACTTAAACACTGCCGGGCGGGCGGCAGCTGGTGCAGAAAAGAGTCCGAATGAGCAGAAAATGAACTCTGCCACGGGCACAAAATGCTGGAGTAACTCAGCGGGACGGGCAGCATCTCTGGAGAGAAGGAACGGGTGACATTTCGAGCCGAGACCATTCTATAAGTCTCCGACATCCAGAGAAAAAACAATCCAAGTGGGGAACATCTAATGCAACAGGTGTCCCTAAATTTTCTGAGACCAAACTTACATCGTTGGTTCAACTTCTATCAAGGAGAAGTTCTACTTTACCCCTGGTTAGACCACATTTGGACCACGCAGTTTGCAGCATGGGACCCCATACACAAATAGAAACATTCCTTCCATCAAAACGTGTCCAAAGACAGGCAGCTGGATTTGTTACGAATACCTATGTGTGAGTGATAGAGAAGCGAGTGTTAGCAAACATCTGAATTCACTGGTCGGGGTGGAACCCTCTCCGACAGACGTAAAGCTCACCGTTTGACCTGTTCTTACAAAATGTCAAATGGTCAGCTCGACACAGATAACCAAACCTACACCAAACCAAAACCTATTGGGAGCAGACGAGGGGGCATTCGATCCAATTTGAGATACCCAGCCACCAAGACAGATGTGTACAGCAGTTCGTTCTTCCCTCGCACAATTAAAGCATAGAAAAGTCTTCACCCTACCATAGTTATTCAACCGGACGCAACTAAATTTAATGTAGTACTTCGCCAAGACCCTTTTTTGGATTAAGTCCACCCTACGCCACCTCCAGTTTAGATTCCCTTTGGAATATTTTGGAGGGCCATGAAGAAGAACCAAGCATATCCAATAAGTCTTTCCACACTGTATGATGTTTTGACTTATTGTCTTGATGTTTTGACTTATTGTCCTTGATGCTTTGATTTATTGTCTTGATGTTTGACTTATTGTCTTTGATGTTTTGACTTATTTATTTATGCATTCAAGGATCAAGATTCAAGTGAGTTTATTGTCATGTGTCCCAGATAGGACAATGAGATTCTTGCTTTGCTTCAGCACAACAGAATATAGTAGGCATAAATAAATACAGAACAGATCAGTGTGTCCATATACTATTGAAAATATATATACACACACATAAATATATATAATCAGATAAAGTGCATTGGGCTATTAATATTCAGAGTTTTGTTGAGGAGGTTTAATAGCCTGATGGCTGTGGGGAAGCAGCTATTCCTGAACCTGGATGTTGCAGATTTCAGGGTCCTGTACCTTCTACCTGAAGGCCAGCAGGGAGATGAGTGAGTGGCCAGGATGGTGTGGATCCTTGATGATGCTGGCAGCCTTATTTGAGGCAACGGACTGCCCATGGACAGTGCAGACCTGTGACGTCACCCATTCCTTCCGTTCAGAGATGCTGCCTGTCCCCGCTGAGTTACTCCAGCATGTTGTGTCCCATCTTCGGTGTAAACCAGCGCCTGCAGTTGCTTGCTACACACACGCAGGTTTGTTTCCGTGTTCTACGATTCGGACTCGTGGTTGAAGAGCAGCCAAGATGAGCTTTGAAGAGTGAGTGAACCTTCCCTGTGTGTGTGTGTGTGTTGTGGGTGTGGGGTGCGGCATCTCCTGGTGAGATTCAACGTCAATGGATCTGCGGGCCGCAGGTTTCGCTGCATTACAAGCACGAAGTAAGAGCAAGTTGTTTAGCTGTTGCTTTGGACTCCCTGCAGGATCTCGGTGGGGAATGCACAATCTCAGCCGCAGCTTGGCTTACGGACCTGATTAGAGTGCGTTCAATCCCCTTCCCCATAATTGATACAAAGCCTGTAATTACAGGTTTGGCGACAGCAGGCAAGTTGAAGCCCTGTGTTTAATAGACTCTTGCATTGCGGGTAAAACACTGGAGGAATGTGTTGCACCTTTCCAACATCCCCATCAACATCAGGGCAGCACGGTGGCGCAGCGTTAGAGTTGCTGCCTTACAGCGCCGGAGACCCCGGTTCGATCCCGACTACCGGTGCTGTCTGTACGGAGTTTGTACGTTCTCCCCGTGATCTACCTGCGTTTGCTCGGAGATCTTCGGTTTTCCTCCCGCACTGCAAAGACGAACAGGTTTGTAGGTTAATTGGCTTGGTGAATGTAAACATTGTCCCCAGTGTGTGTAGGATAGTGTTAATGTGCGGGGATCGCTGGTCGGCACGGACCCGGTGGGCCGAAGGGCCTGTTTCTGCGCTGTATCTCTAAAATAAACTAAACTAAACTCCAAAGACGTAGAGTTTTGTAGGTTAATGGGCATTGGTATCAATGTGAAATTGTCCCCTAATGTGTGTAGGATAGTGTTAGTGTGTGGGGGTCGCTGGTCGGCACGGACTCGGTGGGCCGAAGGGCCTGTTTCTGCGCTGTATCTCTAAACTAAAATAAAATAAACAGCATCTGCAGTTCCTTCCTAGACATGGATCCAGTTCCAGGATGAGGAGGGGGTTTTCTCCGAGATCTTCGGTTTCCACCCACACTCCAGTGACGTACATGTTTGTAGGTTAATTGGCTTGGTATCGATGTAAGATTGTCCATAGTGGGTGTGGGATAGTGTTGGAGTGCGGGGATCGCTGGTCAGCACGGACTAGATGGGCTGAAGGGCCAGCTTCCGCGCCGTAACACTAAACTAAACTAAGTCTCGCCCCACCTGGTTAGGTCGCTGATCTATCCCTGTACAAGCCCAGATGCCAAAGGTGGACACCTTCCTTGGCCATTGGGGTTTGTAGACCTTGTCTTCTGAAATGAAGGGGGTTGGGTGATGAGAAAGGACTGGTCACGTTGCATCATTATTCATTGTTGGGGAACAAGAGACGATCATATTGTATAACCTGAAGACTATAAACTAGTCTGAAGAAGGGGTCCTCGACCTGAAACGTCACCCATTCCTTCGCTCCAGAGATGCTGCCCGTCCCGCTGAGTTACTCCAGCCTTTTGTGTCTATCTTTTGTACAGTCTGACTTAGTAGGACAGGGTCCCGACCAGAAACGTCACCCGTCCTATTTATCCAGAGATGCAAAAAAATCATCAGAGGAATAGCTCGGGTAAAGAGTAGGGGAATGGAGATGGGTTCAAGGTGAGGGGCGGGTAAAGATTTAATAGGAACCCCGAAGGGTAACTTTTTCACACAAAGGGTGTTGGGTGTATGGAACGAACTGTTGGAGGAGGTAGTTGAGGCAGGGTACTATCGTGACGTTAAGAAATATTAGACAGGTGCATGGATAGGACAGGTTTAAAGGGATATGAGCCAAACGTAGGCAGGTGGGATTAGTGTAAATGGGACATCGTTGGCCGGTGTGGGCAAGTTGGGCTGAAGGCTTACCATGCTGTTAAGACTCTATGACTCTTCTCCAAATGTGGTCACGTACAAGGTCCTTGTACAGCTGTAACATAATACACACAACTTCTGTACTCCATAACCTTACAGATGAAAGCCAAGGTGCCAAAAGCTTTCTTGACCACCCTATCTACCTGTAACGCCACTTCAGTTCTTTGTTTCTATTCCTTTTGTGAATTGATCAGCATCTGCAGTTTCTTGGTCCTCCAAAATATTCCAAACGGAATTAAAACTGGAGGTGGTGGAGGGAGGACTTAAGCCAGAAAGGGTTTTTTGGGAAGAAAGAGCTACCTTAAATTTAGTTGCATCTGGTTGGGTAACAGTGTGACAGTAGGGTGGAGATTATTCCATGCTTTAATTGTGCGGGGGAAGAACTAATTGCTGTACACATCTGTCTTGGTAGCTGGAATCACAAATTGGATCGAATAACCAATTTGGACACACAAAGCTGGAGTGACGGGCACCATCTCTGGAGTGAAGGAATGGGTGACGTTTCGGGTCGAGGCCCATCTGCAGTTCTTTGGTTTCTCCACCCTGTCCATCTTCTCCGGAGATGCCCCCTGACCCGCTGGTGTTACTCCAGCGCTTTGTGTCCTTTCATTTATGAACCGGACTCTGCGGTTCTTTGTTTCTTCAAGTTAGTTTGGTTATTTGGTTGTGAACAATGGGTTGTCACTTCAAGGCCCTCAGCCCTTTAAAGGGGTTGCCATGTGACGGGCAAGCTCTCTGGCAGTTCCAGAGGCACAGTGGAGAGCCTTGAATAAACAGACGCGCACTTTGTTCCAAGCTTTGCGCCTTTTGCGTTCATGAACGAGGGCAGTGGGCTGCATCAGAGGTTCTGAATCCGCTCAGCACATTCACTTCCGATCCTAGGCCGAAACTTGAGCTGACTTGAGTTGAGGGGAATCGAGGACCAGAGGACTTAGGTTCAAGGTGAAGGGGAAAAGATTTAATAGGAATGTGAGGGGTAACCTTTTCCACACAAAGGGTGGTGAGTGTAGGGTTGCCAACTGTCCCGTATTAGCCGGGACATCCCGTATATTGGGCTAAATTGGTTTGTCCCGTACAGGACCGCCTTTGTCCCGTATTTGACTGCTACTACTCGGGTTCGAGGGGACTGTCGGGTCGGAGCACCGTGTCCGGCCCCGTCTCGGTGAAGAAGTTAGTTTTAGGGTGAAAACGTTTTTCCTCATCTCAGTCCTAAATGGCCGACCCCCTTATTCTTAAAGTGTGACCTGAGACTAGGTCTAAAGAACGGCCCTGACCGGAAACATCACCCATCCATGTTCTCCAGAGATGCTGCCTGCCCTGCCGAGTTACTCCAGCACTGTGGCGTCCTTTCTTGTCCCCACAATTTTGCGTATCTTGTCTGCAAAGCCGCTGCAATGTGCAACGGTTCACTTCTCAATTTGGGTGCTATTGTTGAATTTAATCAAACTTGCCTTGTAGGGATTTGGAATTCACAATTACTGCTTCAGTAGGCTGCTTCGGCCTACCTGTGTTGCCATGGTTACGCAGGCCTGTAAAGCCTATTGTGATCTGATCGGGTAAGCGGTTTCTTCCTATACCCCAGGAGGATGTGGAGCTATTGATGTGATCTTTTGTTTGAGGAGAAAGGGAAAAATCCTCCTACCTTTTTCGTCTGTTGGTGTTTGATTATTTACCAGAGACCTGGACTCTAAACCAGGAGACAGTAGTTCAGATCTTTTAATTGACTGTGGAATTAAAATGTTTAGTTTAGTTTATAATTGTCATCTGCACTGAGATACAGTGAAAAGCTTTTGTTTGCCTGCAACACAGTTTAAAAAAAGACCCATATGAATGCAATCAAACAGTCCAGAGTACAAACATAAAAGTGTTTAGTGCAAAAAAGTCCGATTAAATAAAGTTCAAAGCTCATAAGTGATAGGAGAAAAATTAGGCCATTCAGCCCATCAAGTCTACTCCACCATTCAATCATGGCTGATCTATCCCTCCCTCTTAACCCCATTCTCCTGCCTTTTCCCCATAACCCCCGACACCTGTACTAATCAAGAATCTATTTATCTCTGCCAGAAAAATATCCATTGACTTGGCCTCCACAGCCCACTGTGGCCTCCAGTGAGGTAGATGGGAGGTCAGGACCGCGCTCTAACTTGGTTCTTGGTTTCTTGGGCCTCCAAAATATTCCAAATGGAATTTAAACTGGAGGTGGAACTGATGAAAGGAAGGCTAAGTTAGGTTTGGCAATTTGGGTAATGACCTGGAATGTAAAAATATATTCTTCCCATGCGATCACAAGGAAACGTAGAATTGTTAGACAAGCCATAAAAAGATGCACAGTACTAGATTAACTCAGCTGGTCAGGCAGGCATCTCTGGAGGTCACAGATAGATGACGTTTCGGGTCGGAGCCTTTCTTCAGACTAACCCTCGTGGATCAGAGGGCCCAGTTTTATGTGACTCCGCAGACTGTGAAAGGCCTGGATATGGTTGATGTGGAGAGGATGTTTCCACTAGTTGGAGAGTCCATAGCCTCAGAATAAAAGGACGTACCATTAGAAGGGAGATGAGAAGGGATTTATGTAATCAGAGGGTGGTGAATCTGTGGAATTCGTTGCCACAGGCAGCTGTGGAGGCTAAGTTGGAGATTGATAGATTCTTGATTAGTACGGGTGTCGGGGGTTAATGGGGAGAAGGCAGGAGATTGGGGTTGAGAGGGAAAGATAGATCAGCTGTGATTGAATGGTAATAAAGGCAAGTTGTATCACTCCAGTGTTGCAGGAGTAGAATTGCTGCCTTACAGCGCCGGAGACCCGGGGTTCGATTCCCACTAGGAGCCCCGTTTGTACGGAGTTTTGTACGTTTTCCCCCGAGATCTTCGGTTTCCTCCCACACTCCAAGGACGTGTCAGGTTTGTAGGTTGATTGGCTTGGTGTAAATGTAAACTGTCCCTAGTGTGTGTCGGGTAGTGTTGATGTGCCGGGATCGCTGGTCGGCACGAGCGTGGTGGGCCGAATGGCCTGTTTATGTGATGCGTCACTAAACCAAACTAGTTTTTGGTCCAATTCCAGCGTTCACACCCAGGAAGGATGTCAAAAAATTGGAAAGAGGAAAAATCCACTGGAATGGGGTCCAGGGATGAGTGACTTGGAGCAGAGAGGATTCAAAATTAGGTTTGTTTTGATAAATCAGGAGAAGTTATTCCATCGTTAGAAAAATAGTGAGCTTTATGAAGATGTTGCCAGGACTCGAGGACCTGAGCTGTAGGGAGAGGTTGAGCAGGCTAGGACATTATTCCTTGGAGCGCAGGAGGATGAGAGGTAATCTTATAGAGGTGTACGAGATCATGAGAAGAATAGATTGGGTGAATGAGCAACTTCTTCTCGTAAGTTCGTAAGTCCTAGGAGCAGTTCGGCCCATCAAGACTATCCCATCATTCAATCATGGCTACACACAAAAACTGGAGTAACTCAGTGGGACAGGCAGCATCTCTGGAGAGAAGGAATGGATGATGTTTCGGGTCGAGACCCTTCTTCAGCAGACATTCCTTCTCTCCACAGATGCTGCCTGTCCCGCTGAGTTACTCCAGCTTTTTGTGGTCGCTCTTCGATTCAAACCAGCATCTGCAGTTCCTTCTTACACATTTGAATCATGGCTGATCTACCTTTCCCTCTCAACCCCCATTCTACTGCCACTTTTGTCCGCGCCAACCAATCACCCATACACTGGTCTGTAGAAACAAGGAACTGCAGACGCTGGTTTATACCAAAGAGAGGCACAACGTGCTGGAGTAACTCCGCAGGGCACGCAGCATCTCGGAGATACAGGGGTGGCAAAGATGATTGCATAAAGTGGTGGGGACTGCCCGGCCCATCACGGGTACTGACCTCCCCCCCCCCCCCCCCCCCCCACCCACTGTTGAAGGGATCTATAGGAGGCACTGCCTCAAAATGGCAGCCAGCATCATCAGAGACCTACACCAACCTGCCCACGCTCTCATTTCACTCCTGCAAGGAATCTATTCCTTAGAGTGCAGGAGGATGAGGGGTGATCTTATACAGGTATATAAGATCATGAGACAAATAGATCAGATAGACGCCCAGAGTAGGGGAATCGAGGGCCAGAGGACATAGGTTTAGGGTGAAGGGGAAAAGATTTAATAGGAATCTGAGTGGTATCTTTTTCACACAGAGGGTGGTGGGTGTATGGAACAAGCTGCCAGAGGAGGAAGTTGAGGCTGGGGACTATCCCAATGTTTAAGAAACAGATAGGTACATGGATAGGACAGGGTTGGGGGGATATGGACCAAACGCTAGCGGGTGGGACTAGTGTAGCTGGGACATGTTGGGCAAGGTGGCCGAAGGGCCTGTTTCCACACTGTATCACTCTATGACTCCCAGATTATGGCAACCATCAGGCTGTTGAACACTTCAACCAACTAAAGGATGGATTGCCTTCAGACGTTGGGCTTTGCCCCTATTTGCACTATATTGGGTTTTTATTTATTGAACTTTGTACGTGTATCATATTATTATATCGAGTACTGTGCTTGCACACTTGTTAGGCTGCCAGCAAGTTGGAATCTCACTGAAGACGGACACAAAATGCTGGAGTAACTGAGCGTAGTAATGGGACAGGGCAGCACCTCTGGAGAGAAGGAACGGGTGACGTTTCGGGTCGAGACCCTTCTTCGGACTGAGAGTCGGGGGAAAGGGAAAACGAGATATAGACGGTGATGTGGAGATATGTGGAACAAATGAATGAAAGATATGCAAAAAAGTAACGATGGTAAAGGAAGCAGGTCATTGGTAGCTGTGGGCTAGGTGAAAAGATGGCGCCCATACCCATGCGACTGTTTGCGTTCTAGCCACAGAAGCAGTTCTACAAACTCATGTTACAATCGCTCCACACTCTTAAATCACTATTCCCACAGCAACATTGCTATTCCCTTTATCCTGTATCTGTACACTGTAAATGGATCGATTGTAATCACGTATTGTTCCGTTAGCAAGCAAGAAAAGCTTTTCACTGTAGCTCGGTACGCGTGACAATAAACTAGATGTGTGGGAAGGAACTGCAGATGCTGGAGTAACTCGGCGGGACAGGCAGTATCTTTGGAGAGAAGGAATGGACTGATCTTCAGTAACTCAGCGGGACTGGCAGTATATCTGGAGCGAAGGAATGGGCGACGTTTCGGGTCGAGACCCTTCTTCAGACTTACTCTCAGCCTGAAGAAGGGTCTCGACCCGAAACGTCACCCATTCCTTCTCTCCAGAGATGCTCCCTGCCTGTCCCAGCATTTTTTTTTTGTCTATCTTTGACAATGAACGAAACTGAAAATTTGGAAACTGAGAAGGAGGTAGACAATGAAGCTCACCGATGATGTATTCTGATCTCTTGCAGAAGAAGGCGAATTTTTCATGAAGGTCTTGATTCCCAGTTACGCTGCTGGTTCGATCATCGGCAAGGGAGGCCAAACCATCGTCCAGTTGCAGAAGGAGACGGGCGCCACCATCAAGCTGTCCAAATCCAAAGACTTCTACCCTGGTGAGTCCTGCGGTCTGTGCTGAGAGCGTGCAGTGGGGGGGGAGGAGGGAGGTCCCGATGAGCTGATCCGCGGTGCGAGTGGTCCTTCGCGGTTCGGCCCCCAGGTTGTGCCAACGCGCGAGCGCACTGCTGTGGTTTTGTTGTCTTGAGATGGCACCAGGATTGGGATGACATGATCCAAGTGGAACGCGATGGTGCGTGGTGTAAAATGGCCTCCCTCCCACCGCGGGCATCAGCCTTGAAGAGGGGTGGTGATCAAAGGGCTTGAGTCACAAGTGATAGGGGCAGAATTAGGCCATTCGGCCCATCAAATCTATTCAATCATGGCTGATCGATCCCTCGCTCCTAACCCCATTCTCCTGCCTTCTCCCCATAACCTCTGACACCCGTACTAATCAGTGAAGCTCCCTCTACACTGGGCACTCCCAGGGCAGGGACAGTATGGATTAATACCGAGGCAGCCTCCAGGGAGAGAAGGAATGGTTTCTACTGCCCCTGTCCAGGGAGTGTACAATGCCTTCATACCATCCCACCAGACATCCAGAGCTGGATTATAGAATTAGAAACATAGAAACATAGAAAACAGGTGCAGAAGTAGGCCATTCGGCCCTTAGAGCCATTCAAGGTGTATCTAAAATCAGTATCCCGTTCCTGCTTTCTCCACATATCCCCTGATTCCATTAGCCCTATCGAACTCTCTCTTGAATATATCCAATGAATTGGCCTCCACTGCCTTCTGCGGCAGAGAATTCCATCGTCTGGTGATAGGCAGGGAACTTGCAATGTGTAAGAAGGAACTGCAGATGCTGGTTTAAACCGAAAAAGCTGGAGTAACTCAGCGGGACAGGCAGCATCTCTGGAGAGAAGGAATGGGTGACGTTTCGGGTCGAGGCCCTTCTTCAGACTCGTGAGACTCTAAAGTGTGCAAGCAACATGCGTCATAGAAGGGTCACGAACCATTCCGTCGCTCCAGAGATGCTGTCTGTACCGCTGAGTTACTCCAGATTTTTGTGTCTATCTTTGGTTTAAACCAGCGTCTACAGTTCCTTCAATCACAGATCAGTTTCAGTTCCAGTTTATTGTCACCTGCACCGAGGTACAGTGAAAAGCTTTTGTTGCAGGCTAACCAGTCAGCGGAAAGACAATGCATGATTACAATCAAGCCATTCACAGTGTATAGATACATGGTAAAGGAATAACGTTTAGTGCAAGGGAAAGACTGATCAAAGATAGTCCGAGTGTTTACGAAAGAACTGCAGATGCTGGAGAAATCGAAAGTAGACAAAAAATGCTGGAGAAACTCAGCGGGTGCGGCAGCATCTATGGAGCGAAGGAAATAGGCAACGTTTCGGGCCGAAACCCCGAAGGAAATAGGCAACGTTTCGGGCCGAAACCCGGAAGGGTTTCGGCCCAAAACGTTGCCTATTTCCTTCGCTCCATAGATGCTGCTGCACCCAAGTTAATCTAGTACTGTGGGAGACAAAAATGCTGGAGAAACTCAGCGGGTGAGGCAGCATCTATGGAGCGAAGGATTAGGCGACGTTTCGGGTCGAGACCCTTCTTCAAAGGGTCTCCATTGAGGTAGATAGTCGTTCAGGACTGCTCTCTAGTTGTGGTGAGATGATTCAGTGATACAGCATGGAAACAGGCCCCACTTGCCCACACCCGCCAACATGCCCCGGCTACACTAGTCCCACCTGCCTGCGTTTGGTCCATATCCCTCCAGACCTGTCCTCTCCATGTACATCTGCCTATTTCCTTCTCTCCATAGATGCTGCCTCACCCGCTGAGTTACTCCAGCGTTTTTTTTTTGTCTACCTTCGACTTTTCCAGCATCTGCAGTTCTTTCTTAAACAAGTCTCCATGTACCAGTTGCCTGCTAACAGCTGGGAAGAAACTATCCCTGAATCTGGAGGTAGACAAAAGTGCTGGAGAAACTCAGCGGGTGCAGCAGCATCTATGGAGCGAAGGAAATAGGCAACGTTTCGGGCTGATACCCTTCTTCAGACTGATGTAGGGTGAGGGGGGTGGGGAGAAGAAAGGAGAAAGGAAGAGGAGGAGCCCGAGGGCTGAGGGAGAGCTGAGAAGGGGAGGAGACAGCAAGGGCTACCGGAAATTGGAGGTCAATGTTTATGCTGCTAGGGTGCAGACTGCCCAAGCGACTGCCTGAATCTGGAGGTGTGTGCTTTGACACTTCTGGAGAAGAAACATCTTCCCCACCTCAGCGCATCGACACCCTTCACGAAAGACTATCGCTCTTCCGCCAAACCTGTTCATTGTTAAAAAGGCCCTTAAGTGAGCCTTCAAATGGCCAACTTGATTTTGGTGAAATTCATGCGTTCCCCTTCGTGAAGCAGGACAGGAAGAGTAGACGCGTTAGTGGAAACTTGTGTTTCCTCTCTCTGTCATCGCCCGGAACTTGGAACACAAGGGGGAATTCTTCGTTCTGTTTCACCGTTAGGTGCGACCAGGATTGATTTATGAACTGACTCCACAAATGGCTCTTTTCCCATGTCCCTTGGTACCTCCGGGTAACGCAAAAACCATCAATCTCCGAGTTAAAATGAACAATTAACCACCACAATCGGATGTCCGATAAATTGTGGTGGTGGGTTCAATCTCTCTCCCTTCGTGATCAGTTTAGTTTAGAGATACAGCGCGGATACAGGCCCTTCGGCCCACAGAGCCCGTACCGACCAGCGATCCCCGCACATTAACACTATCTGACACACACTACAAACAACATACACAATACACCAAGCCAATCAACATGCAAACTGGTACGTCTTTGGAGTGTGGGAGGAAACCGAAGATCTCGGAGAAAACCCACGCATGGTCACGGGGAGAACGTGCAAACTCCGTACAGACAGCACCCATCGGCGTCGAACCCCAGGTCCCCGGCCCTGCGAGGCAGCAACTCTACCACTGCGCCACCGTAGGAGTGTTATGGAGTCTCACAGCACGGAAGCTGGCCCTTCGGCCCAAATTGTCCGTGCCGCCCCTTCTCAATGAAACTGTATTGACAATGTAACTTGGTGCAGTGAAATTCTTTGCCTTTTGCGTACAACCCAGTAAAAACCCGGAGGTTGGCCGATTCTTGATTAGTACGGGCATCAGGGGTTATGGGGAGAAGGCAGGAGAATGGGGCTGAAAGGGAAAGATAGATCAGCCATGATCGAATGGCGGTGTGGACCTACAACTTATGAACTCATGAAAATCATAGAGCGGAACTCACCTAGGCAGTACACACAGAGTCGCAACGTTTTACATTACAAATCGTTCATCGAACAGCCTGACCATTTTATCACAGCGGCAAACCAGACCCTGCCAGTCCCACTTGCCTGCGTTTGACCCATATCCTATGATGAGGGTTTGTCAGCGCTGGGCCTGTACTCGCTGGAGTTTAGAAGAATGAGGGGCGACCTCACTTCCACTGGCAGCTCGTTCCATATACCCACCACTCTTATCTCAACTTGACTTACTCCTAAATCTTTGGCTCTGGTTTATTTTTTGCATCTCCTCCTCGTCTCTGTCTCTCCAAGTTGCCGATATCGTTTATTTTTATCCACCTCAGCAGTCACCCTTAATATCTTAATAACTGGCCTTCTAAATTCATGGGAATACAGTCCCAGTTTGTGTGATGAATTATGTGTGGCCTTGTTCTCCCCGCTGGGCCCGGGGAGTGTTGGCCTAGATTTTTGTGTTTCAGTGTCTGGGGCGGGTCTTGAACCTGCAACGTTTGTGTAATATATATGAGATATATTGGGGCGACACAGTGGCGTAATGGTAGAGTTGCTGCCTTAAAGCTGCAGAGACCCAGGTTCGATCCTGACTACGGGTTCTGTGTGTGTGTGTGTGTGTCTGTCTGTGTGTCTGTCTCTGTCTATCTGTGTCTGTCTGTCTGTCTGCCTGTGTCTGTCTGTGTCTGTTTGTCTGTGTCTGTCTGTCTCTCTGTCTGTCTCTCTGTCTGTCTCTCTGTCTGTCTCTCTGTCTGTCTCTGTCTGTCTCTGTCTGTCTCTGTCTGTCTCTGTCTGTCTCTGTCTGTCTCTCTGTCTCTCTGCGTGTGTCTCTGCGTGTGTGTCTGCGTGTGTCTCTGCGTGTGTCTCTGCGTGTGTGTGAGTCTGTGTGTGTATGTGCCATTCTCCCCGTTACCACGTGGGTTCCCTCCGGGTGCTCCGGTTCCCACCCCCACCTCACGAACAGGTTGCTGGGTTAATTGCTTTGATAAACTGTCCCTAGTGTACAGGGCAGTCTCCGTGTACGGGGATCGCTGGTCGGCGCGGACTCAGTGGGCCTAAGGGCCCGTTTCCGTGCTGTATCTCTAAACTAAACTATCACGTGGAAAGAGGCCCTTCAGCCCATCGAGCTCCTGTCTGCACCGATCCTCCAATGATGCCATTTTACTCTCCTCATATTCCCATCAGCTTCCTCCGTGATTCTCGTTGCAAGGGGCAATATACAGAGGGCTGTGAACCATGCAAGCACACACGACTTTGGGACATTCTCCCCAACCTGAAGCAGAGCGATAGAAACTGTGGCGAGTTGATGGGGAATGTGGCTGGGATAAATATTGAGATTCATGTTTGAATTAGTAGATAACACAAAATGCTGGAGTAACTCAGCGGGACAACGCAGCATCTCTGGAGAGAAGGGCTGGGTGACGTTTTGGGTCGAGACCCTTCTTCAGACTGAATTAGAAGGATTCGGGTGACACAGCTGGTAGAGCCGCTGCCTTGCCGCGCCAAAGACACAGGTTCGATCCTGATCTCGGGTGCTGTCTGTGTGGAGTTTGCGTGATCTCCCCTGGAGGAAACTCCACACAAACTGCACCCGAGCTCTGGATCAAAGCGGGTTTTCTCAGGGAGCTCCGGTTTTCTCCGGGAGCTCTGGTTTCCTCCCGCATCCCAAAGGCTTGCAGGTTTGTAGGTTGACGCAAAATGCTGGAGTAACTCAGCGGGACATTGCAGCATCTCTGGAGAGAAGGACTGGGTGACGTTTCGGGTCGAGACCTTTCTTTAGTCTGAAGGAGTTTTCTACGTTCTCCCTGTGATCGTGTGGGTTTCCCTCCGGGAGCTCCGGTTTCCCCCCACATCCCAAAGACATGCGGGTTTGTTGGAAAGTTGGAAATTGTCCCTAGTGCGTGTAGGATGGTGTTAGTGTGCGGGGATCGCTGGTCGGTGCGGACTGGGTGGGCCGAAGGGCCTGTTTGCGCGCTGTATCTCAAAACTAAACTAAATGAATATGGACAGATGGCCCATGTCCCCATTGTCTCCAGGCTCTATGAACGGCCAGCCTCCGAATTCAATGCAGGGGAACTGAGAGGGGCCATAGGGGAGATTTCTATGCAAGGCGTCAGCATGGCTTGAATACCAGGGAGATTTGCATCTCAATGAGGTTGCGTCCGTATGTAAAAATGGACGCACCTGCTCCTTTTCGACCTCTGACCTCTGACATGGCTGAAGTTGATGGGGGTCGTGTCATGGAGTCATTATACAGCATGGAAACAGGCCCTTCGGCCCAACCTGTCCACAACGGCCAACATGCCCCATCTACACTAGTCCCACCTGCCTGCGTTTGGTCCCTATCCCTCTAAACATGTCCGTCCCATGTACCTGTCTGAATGTTTCTTAAACATTGCGATAGTTCCAGCCTCAACTACCTCGTCCGGCAGCTCGTTCCATGCACCCACCACCCTTTGTGTGAAAAAGTTACCCTTCAGATCCCTAATAAATCTCTCCCCCCTCAACTTAAACCTATGTCCTCTGGTCCTCGATTCCCCTACTCTGGGCAAGAGACTCTGTGCGTCTACCCGATCTATTCCTCTCATGATTTCATACACCCTATAAGATCACCCCTCATCCTCCTGCGCTCCAAGGAATAGAGTCCCAGCCTGCTCAACCTCTCCCTGTATCTCAGGCCCTTGAGTCCTGGCAACATCCTCGTACACCTTCCCTGTACCTTTTCCAGGGGGGCTTGTTTCCGCTTGCAAGCAATGGGTACAGGCATGGTGGCAATGCTGGCATCTCTTGTCCCTTCCACCAGCCCAAAAGGTGCCTGTGTGGGCAACCTGGAGGAGGCATCTTAGGGTAGATGTTGAGATGGTATCACGTGTGTGTGTGTGTGTGCGTCTGTGTCCCAGTGTGTGTGTGGGTCAGTGTATCCCAGTGTGTGTGTGTGTCTGTGTGTGTCCCGGTGTGTTTGTGCCTCTGTGTGTATGTGTGTGTGTGCGTCTGTGTCCCAGTGTGTGTGTGTGTGGGTCAGTGTATCCCAGTGTGTGTGTGTGTCTGTGTCCCAGTGTGTGTGTGTGTGTGTGGGTCAGTGTATCCCAGTGTGTGTGTGCGTCTGTGTCCCAGTGTGTGTGTGTGTGGGTCAGTGTATCCCGGTGTGTTTGTGCGTCTGTGTGTCCGTGTATGTGGGTGTGTGTGTGGGTGTCCCAGTGTGTGTGTCTCACTATGCATGGAGGTCTGTGTATCTGTGTGTGCATGTGCAAACAGCTATATGTCTGTGTGTGTGCATGTGTGTGTGCATGTGTGTGTGCATGTGTGTGTGCATGTGTGTGTGCATGTGTGTGTGCATGTGTGTACAAGCAAACATTTGCACGTCTCTCTCTCTCTCTCTGTATGTCCGTGGTTTAGCCACTACTGGGCTGCGTTGGCTGTGATTGGCGGATGAACCACTGCAATGTGTGAAGTGCTGGAAAACTGGCAACCGTGGAGCGTGTGTCTGTGTGTGTCTGTCTGTGTGAGTGTCTGCGTGTGTGTGTCTGTATGTTGTGTGTGTGTGTGTGTATGTTGTGTGTGTGTTGTGTGTGTGTGTGTGTCTGTGTGTCTGAGAGCGTGTCTGTGTGTGTGTGAATGCGTGTGTCTGTGTGTGTGACTGTCTGTGTGCACGTGCGTGTCTGTGCGTGTCTGCGTGTGGTGTGTGTGTGTGTGTGTGTGTGTGTGTGTGTGTCTGGGGCTATTTGCCTCACTGTGCCAGCGTGAGACGGTGCCAGGGCAGTGAGAGGTTTATTGGACATCACAGCTGTCGCTCCCCTTCCCCCCCCCCACCCCCCCTTCCATTTCTGAGGAGGTTGAATTTTATTTGGATCCCGTTTCCTTAAATAATGAGCAAATGAGACAGGGGAGTGGGTGGAGGGAGGAGTTGTGGAGGTTGGCACCGTGCTGGGTTCCTGATTTAACACCGTGTGTTAGGATTGGCAAAGTTTCATCAAACCCTCCCATGCCCCCCCCCCCCCCCCACCACCACTTCCCAAACCTCCATATCTCTGTCTCAATGTCCCCGTATCTGCATTCGTCGACTCCTCCATAATCACTTTGCAGCTTCTGTCTCTGGCTGCCTCTGTTTATGTTCCGACGACAGACACAAAAAGCTGGAGTAGCTCAGCGGGACAGGCAGCATCTCTGGAGAGAAGGAGTAGGCACCTCACTGCTTTCAGAGTCTGCGAGCTCTCAGTCTGAAGAAGGGTCCCGACCCGAAACGTCACCCATTCCTTCTCTCCAGAGATGCTGCTTTGTCCCGCTGAGTTACTCCAGCTTTTTGTGTCTGTCTTCTGTGTCAGCCAGCATCTGCAGTTCCTTCCTGCACATTTTGTCTGTTTATGTACTTCTCTCCTTGTCAGCAAATTTGGCTTTGTCCATGTGTGTGTGTGTGTGTGTGTGAGACTGTGTGTGTGTGTGTGCGTGGGAGAGAGATTCTGTGTGTGAGACTGTGTGTGTGTATGAGAGTGTTAGTGTGTGTGTCTGTGTGGGAGAGAGATTCTGTGTGTGAGACTGTGTGTGTGTGAGACTGTGTGTGTGTGAGACTGTGTGTGTGTGAGACTGTGTGTGTGTGAGACTGTGTGTGTGTGAGACTGTGTGTGTGTGAGACTGTGTGTGTGTGAGACTGTGTGTGTGTGAGACTGTGTGTGTGTGAGACTGTGTGTGTGTGAGACTGTGTGTGTGTGAGACTGTGTGTGTGTGAGACTGTGTGTGTGTGAGACTGTGTGTGTGTGAGACTGTGTGTGTGTGAGACTGTGTGTGTGTGAGACTGTGTGAGAGAGATTCTGTGAGAGAGATTCTGTGTGTGAGACTGTGTGTGTGTGAGACTGTGTGTGTGTGAGACTGTGTGTGTGTGAGACTGTGTGTGTGTGAGACTGTGTGTGTGTGAGACTGTGTGTGTGTGAGACTGTGTGTGTGTGAGACTGTGTGTGTGTGAGACTGTGTGTGTGTGAGACTGTGTGTGTGAGACTGTGTGTGTGTGAGACTGTGTGTGTGTGAGACTGTGTGTGTGTGAGACTGTGTGTGAGACTGCGTGTGAGACTGTGCGTGTGTGAGACTGTGCGTGTGTGAGACTGTGCGTGTGTGAGACTGTGTGTGTGTGAGACTGTGTGTGTGTGAGACTGTGTGTGTGTGAGACTGTGTGTGTGTGAGACTGTGTGTGTGTGAGACTGTGTGTGTGAGACTGTGTGTGTGTGAGACTGTGTGTGTGTGAGACTGTGTGTGTGTGAGACTGTGTGTGTGTGAGACTGTGTGTGTGTGTGTGTGTGACTGTGTACCTCTGTGTCTGTGTCAGAAGGAACTGCAGATGCTGGCTTAAACTGAAGGTAGAACACAAAATGCAGGCAGCATCTCTGCAGAAAAGGAATAGGTGACGTTTCGGGTCGAGACCCTTCTTCAGACTGAGAGCTCACAGACTCTGAAAGCTGTCGCCTAATCAGTCTGAAGGTCTCGACCCGAAATGTCGCCCGTTCCTTCTCTCCAGAGACGCTGCCTGTCCCGCTGAGTTTCACCAGCTTTTTGTGTCTCTCTCTGTGTCTGTCTGTGTGAGATGCTCTGCATGCATGTGTGGGCGTCTCACCGCATCTCTGCATGTGTGCGTATCACTGCATCTCTGCATGTGTGTGAGACTGTGTGGGCTGTGTGACTAAGCGCGGGTATAAAACGGTGTCTGAATGTGTGAGTCTCTGTGATGTGACATATGTAATTTTCTATCTCTGTCTCTATATACATGAGACCCTGTGTGCATGTGTGTATGTAACTGTGGGCGTGTGTGTGTAAAACTGTGTAAAACATATAAGATTGTTAAGGGCTTGGACACACTAGAGGCAGGAAACATGTTCCCGATGTTGGGGGAGTCCAGAACCAGGGGCCGCACACAGTTTAAGAATAAGGGGTAAGCCATTTAGAACGGAGACGAGGAAACATTTTTTCTCACAGAGAGTGGTGAGTCTGTGGAATTCTCTGCCTCAGAGGGCGGTGGAGGCCGGTTCTCTGGATGCTTTCAAGAGAGAGCTAGATAGGGCTCTTAAAAATAGCGGAGTCAGGGGATATGGGGAGAAGGCAGGAACGGGGTACTGATTGGGGACGATCAGCCATGATCACATTGAATGGTGGTGCTGGCTCGAAGGGCCGAATGGCCTACTCCTGCACCTATTGTCTATTGTCTATTGAGACTCTGAGTGTAACTGCATCTGTCTTTGTGTGAGACTGTGTTGTGGAAACTGTGACTCTCTACCTCCGATCATGACCAGTCTGAAGAAGGGCCTCGACCCGAAACGTCACCCATTCCTTCTCTCCAGAGATGCTGCCTGTCCCGCTGAGTTACTCCAGCTTACTCCAGTCTACCTTCGATTTAAACCAGCATCTGCAGTTATTTCCCCCACCATCTACCCCTCATGTGTGAAAAGGAACTGCAGATGCTGATTTACTCCAAAGATAGACGCAAAAAGTGCATCAGGGGTAACTCCGCGGGTCAGGCAGCATCTCTGAAGAAAAAAGAATAGGTGACATTTGGGGTCGGGAGGTGAATGTCTGAAGGTGGGCCTCGACCCCGAAACGTCACCCATTCCTTTTTCTCCAGAGATGCTGCCCGTCCCGCTGAGTTACTCCAACGTTTGTGTCGATCGTTTGTACAGTCTGACTTTGTCAGGACAGGGTCCCGACCCAGAAATGTCACCCAGCCTTTTTCTCCTGAGATGCGTACAAAATCATCAGAGGAATAGATCGGGTAAACGCACGAGTCCTTAGCCCATAAGGGAATCGAGTACGCGTGTGTGACTGTGTGTCTCTCTTTATACATGTGGGATTCTCTGTCTGTGTGTGTGTCTGTGTGTGTGTCTGTGTGTGTGTCTGTGTGTGTGTGTGTGTGTCTGTGTGTGTGTCTGTGTCTCTGTGTCTTTGTGTGTCTGTGTCTCTGTGTCTGTCTGACTCTGCGTGCGTTCATCTGTGTCTCCCTAGTTGTGTGAGACTGTGTGTGTGTGAGACTGTGTGTGTGCCTGTGTGTGTGTGTGTGTGTCTGTGTGCTTGTGTGTGTGTGTGTGTGTCTGTGTGCTTGTGTGCTTGTGTGTGTGTCTGTGTGTCTGTGTGTCTGTGTGTCTGTGTGTCTGTGTGTGTGTACCTGTGTGTGTGCCTGTGTGCCTGTGTGTCTGTGTGCCTGTGTGTCTGTGTGTGTGTGTAACTGTGTCTCTGTCTATATGGCCTAATGGACTGTTTCCCACATGCTTTAGAGATGTAGCGCGGAAGGCCCTTCGGCCCATCGATTCCGTGCTGGCCAGCGATGCCCGTACACTAGCTCTATCCAACACACACTAGGGACAGTTTACAATTTTTACCGAAGCCAATTATCCTACAAACCTGTACGTCTTTGGAGTGTGGGAGGAAACTGGAGCGCCCGGAGAAAACCCACGCGGTCACGGGGAGAAGGTACAAACTCCGTACAGACAGCGCCCGTAGTCAGGATCGAACCCGGGTCTCTGGCGCTGGGAGGCAGCAACTCTAGATGGACACAAAATGCTGGAGTAACTCAGCGGGACAGGCAGCAGCATCTCTGGAGAGAAGGAATGGGTGACGTTTTTGGGTCGAGCCCCTTCTTCAGACTGGGAGTCGGGGGGGAGGGGGAAACTGGAAATATGGAGGGGTAAGGTGTGAAAACGACAGATCAAAGCAGACGTTGATCAGGGAAAATGTAGGATGGCTAGGACTGGTGTAAACAGGTGCTTGATGGTCAGCAGGGACTCGGCGGGCCGAAGGGCCTGTTTGTCGGCTGCATCTCTCTCTTTCTCTCTCTCTCTGATTACAGGGGGCTTGGGGTGTACAGTGTCGGGGGGGGGTGGGTGGTGGTGGTGGTGGTGGGGGGAAGGCAGGTTAATGCCGGCTGACGAAGGACCCTGACACCCTCTGCCTGCAGTGAGCCACCCTTATTGAGCGGAGGTGTGGCCTGCGTATCTGCACAGCTTCCACAGTGCAGCCCCTCTGGTCCCACTGTGGCAGTAAAGGCACTGGGAATGCTGTGATCTTCATGCAGATGTGCTTTGTAACACATTTGAGGGACAGAGGGCGGTTTAGGATGGGTGTGTGTGTGTGTCTGTGTGTGTGTGTCTGTGTGTGTGTGTCCGTGTGTGTGTCCGTGTGTGTGTCCGTGTGTGTGTCTGTGTGTCCGTATGTGTCCATGTGTGTGTGTGTGTGTGTCCGTGTGTGTGTGTTCGTGTGTGTGAATGTGTGTGTGTGTCTGTGGGATCCGTGTGTGTGTGTGTGTGTCCGTGTGTGTGTGTGTGTGTGTATCTGTGTGGGACCCGTGTGTGTGTGTGTGAATGTGTGTGTGTGTGACACGTGTGTGTGTGTGTATCTGTGTGGGACCTGTGTGTGCGTGTCCGTGTGTGTGTGTTCATGTGTGTGTGTGTGTGTGTGTCCGTGTGTGTATCTGTGGGACCCGTGTGTGTGTGTGTGTGTGTGTCCGTGTGTGTGTGTGTGTGTGTGTCCGTGTGGGACCCGTGTGTGTGTGTGTGTTCGTGTGTGTGTGTCCGTGTGTGTGGGACCCGTGTGTGTGGGACCCGTGTGTGTGTGTGTGTTCGTGTGTGTGTGTCCGTGTGTGTGGGACCCGTGTGTGTGGGACCCGTGTGTGTGTGTGTGTTCGTGTGTGTGTGTCCGTGTGTGTGGGACCCGTGTGTGTGGGACCCGTGTGTGTGTTCGTGTGTGTGTGTCCGTGTGTGTGGGACCCGTGTGTGTGGGACCCGTGTGTGCGTGACCGTGTGTGTGTGTTCGTGTGTATCTGTGTGGGACCCATGTGCGTGGGACCCGTGTGTGTGGGACCCGTGTGTGCGTGACCGTGTGTGTGTCTGTGTGTCCGTATGTGTCCATGTGTGTGTGTGTGTGTGTCCGTGTGTGTGTGTTCGTGTGTGTGAATGTGTGTGTGTGTCTGTGGGATCCGTGTGTGTGTGTGTGTGTCCGTGTGTGTGTGTGTGTGTATCTGTGTGGGACCCGTGTGTGTGTGTGTGAATGTGTGTGTGTGTGACACGTGTGTGTGTGTGTATCTGTGTGGGACCTGTGTGTGCGTGTCCGTGTGTGTGTGTTCATGTGTGTGTGTGTGTGTGTGTCCGTGTGTGTATCTGTGGGACCCGTGTGTGTGTGTGTGTGTGTGTCCGTGTGTGTGTGTGTGTGTGTGTCCGTGTGGGACCCGTGTGTGTGTGTGTGTTCGTGTGTGTGTGTCCGTGTGTGTGGGACCCGTGTGTGTGGGACCCGTGTGTGTGTGTGTGTTCGTGTGTGTGTGTCCGTGTGTGTGGGACCCGTGTGTGTGGGACCCGTGTGTGTGTGTGTGTTCGTGTGTGTGTGTCCGTGTGTGTGGGACCCGTGTGTGTGGGACCCGTGTGTGTGTTCGTGTGTGTGTGTCCGTGTGTGTGGGACCCGTGTGTGTGGGACCCGTGTGTGCGTGACCGTGTGTGTGTGTTCGTGTGTATCTGTGTGGGACCCATGTGCGTGGGACCCGTGTGTGTGGGACCCGTGTGTGCGTGACCGTGTGTGTGCGTATTCTGCCCCCCATTTATTCCCAGCACGGGTGGAGCGTGCGTGCGTGCGTGTGTCGGTTTGGACGTGATTACTTTGGCTCCCACAGCCTCTGCTCTCAGCTCTGCAGTGTTTTTCCAGCCCATCAGTATTCCTTGTGCGTTCACCACGAGAGCTGCTCCATGTACCGCACGCCAGCTGCCCATTCTTCCCTCATCCATCTCCATCTCCCTCCTCCCATCCTGCTCCTGTTTGCTCTCTATTTGGTCAAGTGCG
>JAXLNO010000274.1:0-14666 GCA_038087875.1 Malacoraja senta | reverse complement strand
TGTGTAATCCGGTTTCCTCCCACACTCCAAATACCGCATGTTTGGCATGTAGTTTATTTGGCTTATGTAAATTGTCCCTAATGTGTACGATCGTACTAGTGTACACGCTGATTGTTGGTCGACGCGGACTGGGTGGGCCGAAGAGCATGTTTCCACGCTATATCTCCAAATAACGTAACGCAAAGTAAACTGAAGTAAAGTACAGTTAATCTAAACTAAACTAAATTAAATTAAACCACTTGACCGAGGGTTTTAGCCAGCGGCCTGATTTGTAATTTTACATTCCGTAACTTTCTGATTATGCCTCACAGAAATAAAATTCTATATTGTACAATGCAAATGCTATTTTTTCAGAGGAAAAGAGAGAGCGGAACACGTTAGGTAGGATCTTATTTTGGGGGGTTTAAGCGTTGCTGTGTGGCCTTAAGGGCAATAATCTCTCGTTATCCTTCATCTTGGCTTTTCATAGTTAGGTTTCATTTTCCTGCCCATTTCACTGCAGTGGTTTCTCGAAATAAAAGTGTAAAACTTACATTCAAACGAATGTCGACCCCATAAACTCGCGGGTTTCTTCACAACGAAGTATATTATTGAAGTCTAGTTATATTGAACCTGAGAAGACCTGAGGACAAATTGCGGAAAGCTCCCCCAAAATAGCGAAGCCATAATGGTCAGCTAATCTGCCTTTGATAATATTGAATGGAGAAAGCGAAGAATGATTTAGTTATTCTGTTTACTACCGCATTGTTCGGAGAGGAATGTTAATACCTATTAATAATATACTACATTAGTGGCAGGAGGTAGTGGTTTGATTCCATTGCTCGCCCGATCAGTGGCTGACCAGCGTAAAGATTGCATGTTACAACTTCAGCTGAGATTTTAAATAGCTTACAGTTCTATCAAACGCGACTCGATCGCTAGCGGAAATATATTTGAGTAATAAATGACACTGGAATCCATCTCACCAAGCGAGCTCTTTGTACATGTATATTGCTTCCCTAAATATTTCCAGAAACACAAGCAGGGATCTCCGCAACTCCGTGAGCAAGTGTGTTGAGAAACTAATTGCACATTCACTTCAGAAACGAATTGCATATCCATTGAGCCACATTTAGACTATTTGAGGTGAAGTTAACTTACTCGCAGTGAGTATCTCATTTCCATTCTGCTATTTTTCGCAGAAGAAAAATTGAAACAAAAAACTGGAGGTAATTGATTGTGATCGAAAAACAATCTTTCATCTTATAATATTTGTGTTGACTACACGGGATCACTACAAATGCGATTCGGATGTAATTATGTCTTTGACCAAATAATCCCGCAAAAGAGGCGGGAGTTGTATTGTTGGGGAGGGGAATCAACACGCGACGTTGAAAAACAGAGAACGTTTGAAACACTGAGCTAGTTAGCCAACATAATCTATTTCCCGGTCCAATAATACTTTTCGAATATGTACCCGAATGAATTATACTGATAGTAGGAAAAAAATTATGATATATTAAAGTGCCCAGGTTCCTGCTATGAAAAAATATAAAGTGCATTGTGGATTCTACCACTCACAACGAAGAATCGTCATCCCAATTTCGTAATATTCCAGTCAAGAATTTCATTTCAGCTCATTATTTAGATCGGAACGCAATAGGTGTAATTCTGGTTCAACACTCATTTTTCAAACTAATGGTTGATAGAAACCAACCGCTTCCTCGCAGCGCCAGGGACGCGCATTCGTTCCTGACCTCGTGTGCTGCCTGTGTGGAGTTTGCACGTCCTCTCTGTGAGGGCGTGGGGTTTCTTCCCGATTATCCGGTTTCCTCCCACACCTCAAATGCGTGTGGATTTCTCCGATGGGGATGGGGAAGAGGTAATCGGGGTGAGACTGGTCATTGATTATGCCCAGTGGGCATTGCCTGATGAGACAGCATGCAGTGTAGATGAGGTCAATGGAAGAGAGTTGTGTTTGCGTGATGGTCTGGGTTACGCGCACAATCCACTGTGATGCATCCGAATAAGATCATTTCTATGAAAGATTAAGCTGAATGCACTCGTCCCCTGAAAGAGATCTGCCCTGGGAGGGCCGGGTTCTCCTGAAGATATCTGTAGCGCCGATGGTGTGATGTTTTCACGAGCTGAAATGTCCCAAACAAAGGGGATCGTTTACAGATTGGGAGCCATTCACCTAGAACTCAGGCATGTAGGAATTTAATTAGCAAAAGGTGGAGAATCTCACGTATTCTCTACTGCAAAGTTTTGTCGACCCTTGATCGTTTTTAGTTTGCTAAAGTGGAAGTAGATATTGTTTTTGAAATAGCAGGGTATCAGAAGCTATGGGCAACTGGCACTAGATGGGAGTTGATGCCTGGGGCAGATCAGCCATGACCAGGTTGAATGGCAGAGTAAGCTTGAGGTGCCTACTCATGTAGCACTTTATTTTGTTCTCGTGTCACTGAATTTAGATGCATTGAGTCACAGAATAATACAGTGTGGAAACAAGCCCTTCGGCCCAATTTGCCCACACCGGTAAACATGTCACAGCTACACTAATCCCACCTGCCCGCATTTTGTCCACATCCCTCCCAACCATGTTCCTGTCTAACTGCTACTTAAACGTTGGGATAGTGCCTGCGTCAAGTACCTCCTCTCGCAGATTGTTCCGTGCACCCACCACCCTTTGTGTGCAAAGGTTACCCCCTCAGATTTATATAAAATATTTTCCCCTTCACATCAACCCTATGTCGTCTGGTCCTCGATTCACCTACTCTGGGTAAGAGACCCTGTGCATCTACTTGATCTATTCCTCTCATTATTTTATACACCACCATAAGATCACCCCTCATCTTCCTGCGCTTTTCCTACTCGCATTAGTGCTGTTCTATTTTGAAATATCCTTAAATCCTCGAGCGCTTCCCTCACAGAAAAAGGCTACAGAAAACTAAAACTGAGAAGGAACCGAAACTGCTTGCCGCTTGTGCAAGCAATTTATGGATATATAACCCTCTCCGCCTATCGTAGCCGTTCACATTTATGCTTCAGAAAAATATTTTTATTTACATTAATCTTTACTTCAGCAATCAAATCACTGTTTATTCTTAACTTGCAGGAAAGACCTCACCTTTTTCCATAACACGCCAATGAAGGGTCTCGAACCGAAAAGTCGCCTATTTTTTGCACCAGAGAGGCTGCCTGACAGGCCGAGTTACTCCAGCGGTTTGTCCCTACCTTTGTTGTAAACAAGCATCTGCACTTTCTTTAACACACTTCATAATGATACTTTCATATAAAAGCACGTAGCAATAGACAATAGACAATCGACAATAGGTGCAGGAGTAGGCCACTTGGCCCTTCGAGCCAGCACCGCCATTCAATGTAATCATGGCTAATCTTACACAATCTGTACCCCGTTCCTGCCTTCTCCGCATATCCCGTGACTCCGCTATTTTTAAGAGCCCTATCTAGCTCTCTCTTGAAAGCATCCAGAGAACCTGCCCCCACCGCCCTCTGAGGCAGATAATCCCACAGACTCACCACTCTCTGTGAGAATAAGTGTTTCCTCATCTCCGTTCAAAATGGCTTACTCCTTATACATAAACTGTGGCCCCTGGTTCTGGACTTCCTCAACATCGGGAACATGTTTCCTGCCTCTAGTGTGTCCAAGCTCTTATCAATCTTATATGTTTCAATGAGATACCCTCTCATCCTTCTCAACGCCATAGTGTACAAGCCCAGCTGCTCCATTCTCTCAGCATATTACAGTCCCGCCATCCCGGGAATTAACCTTGTAAACCTACGCTGCACTCCCTCAATAGCAAGAATGTCCTTCCTCAAATTAGGGGACCAAAACTGCACACAATACTCCAGGTGTGATCTCACTACGGCTCTGTACAACTGCAGTGTGACCCCTTTGCTCCTATATTCAATTCCTCTTGTTAATCCCTACTCTTTGTTTCCTGTATGCCAACCACTTCTCTATCCATGTCAGCACTCTACCCCCAATGCCATGTGCCTAACTTTGCCCACTAATCTCCAATGTTGGATCTTATGAAATGCTTTCTGAAAGTCCAAGTACACCACATCCACTGGCTCTCCATTGGCCATTTTCCTAGTTACATCTTCAAAAAATTCCAGAAGATTAGTCAAGCATGATTTCCCCTTCGTATATCCATGCTGACTCGGACCGATCCTGTTACTGCTATGCACATGTGCGGCTATCTCATATTTTATAATTGACTCCAGCATCTTCCCCACCACCGATGTCAGGTTAACTGGTCTATAATTCCCCGTTTTCTCTCCCCCGCCTTTCTTAAATAGTGGGACAACATTACCTACCCTCCAATCCACAGGAACTGATCCTGAGTCTATAGCACATTGGAAAATTATCACTAATGCATCCACGATTTCTACAGCCACTTCCTTATGTACCCTGGGATACAGACCATCAGGCCCTGGGGTTATATCGGCCTTGAGTCCCATCAATCTATCCAACAACATTTCCTGCCTAATGTGGATTTCCTTCAGTTCCTCTGTCATCCCAGATGCTCTGGCCACTACTATATCAGGAAGATTCTTTGTGTCCTCCTTGGTGAACACAGATCCAAAGTACCTGTTCAACTCATCTGCCATTTCCTTTTTCCATCTTTTTCGGTCCTCAAGGGTCCAACTTTGGTCTCTAATTGTTTCCTCTTCACATACCTAAAGAAGCTTTTACTATCCTGCTTTATATTCTTGGCTAGCTTACCTTCGTACCTCACCTTTTCTCCCCGTATTATCTTTTTGGTTAACTTATGTTGTTCTTTAAACATTACCCAACCCAATAGCAGTCTGGCATGTTTACCATACACTCTCACAAAGGCCATTGTATTATTCTAATGTCATGGTGCACAATTGTCTTTAGCGCAGTAAACCACAGTAATTGTGGAAATAAATGGACATCATTAGTAAAGAAGGCATACGACATATTTGCCTTCAGCGGTTGGTTTGTGTATAAAAGTGATAATGCATATTGCAGCTGAGAAAAATTTGCGTCCGGTCACATTTGGGTAATTGTGTGCAGTTTTGTCGCCACACTGCACAAAGGGTGTGGAAGTTTCGTAGAGTGTGCAGAAGATGCTGCTTGTTCAATGTTAATGTTGCATGTATGAGAGAGTAGTACATAGTGGATGAAGGTTGAATTACGCTGGGTTCTTTATTTACAGCTGATGGTCACAAGATTGAAATACATAAATTTTACGAGGCATCGACGGGGTAGCTTGTCAGTCACTTTTTCGGGACGGAAATGTCAAATACCGAAGCGCAATGATTTAGGCAAGCGGGTAAAAATTTAAAGGAAATTTACTTGCGAAATGTTTTATATAGACGTGTGGTAGGTGCCTGGAATGCACTGCAATGGGAGCTGGTAGATGCACATGCACCAGCAATATTTGAGAGGTATTTAACAGGCACATGAACAGGCTGGGAATTGAGGGGTATAGATCACGTGGAGGCAAATGTGTGAATTGCATTGACTTTATGGTTGAACCCACCTTATAGTCCAAAGGACCTGTTCCTGTACTATACTGCTCCACACAGAGTTCTGGAGTAATTCAGTCGGTCAGGCAACGTCTCTGGACTATGTGGATGGGCGACATTTCGGGTCTGGACAAAACATCATACATTATAATGGAGAGCTGAGAAAGTGGTGCGGACGGGACAAATCATAGTCATAATCATACTTTATTTGCCAAGTATGTATTGCAACATACGAGGAATTTCATTTGTCTTACAGTCATACCAATAAAAAGCAACCAGACGCACGAAATACAATTTAACATAAACATCCACCACAATGACGCCTCCAGGTTCCTCACTGTGATGGAAGGCGAATAAAAAGTACAAATCACTTCCCTTCTTTGTTCTCCTGTGGTTGGGTGCCTCGAGCCTTGCGCACACGGGGTGATCTTGGCTCCCATTGCCGGCGATCGGGCTCTCCGCGTCGGCGCGATCAAGCTCCAGCATCCGGGGGATCCCAGCTCCCACGCGCTGGCGATCGGAACGCGAGTCAGGACTAGTCGTACCTCCGGCGACTTTGGTGCTTACCGACATCAGGCTCCACCCGAGACTGCGAGCTCCTCGATGGTCAAATCCGCAGGCCGAGGTTGGAGCGTCGATCCCAGGCAATGCAAAGCACGCTCCGATGGTAAGTCCATGGCCCCCGAAGTGGGGCTCATAGTCAGTCTCGAGCAAGGCCTCCAGCTCCATGATGTTATGCCGCAGAACGACCGGAGATTCGTCCCGGAAAACAATCGCATCATACTGAGAGGTAAACGAACTCAAAATGGCGCGAGGGATACCTGTTTCTTACAAAGGATGGTGCGTACATGGCACGAGCTTTCAGTGGTAGTTAGGGAAACAATAGCGACATGTAATGGACAAATAGACAGATAAATGTACAAAGAAGTTTGGAGGGATGTGGGCAGGCGCATGAAAGTGGGACGGGGTCATTTAGGCAACATGGTTAGTGTTCTCGAGTTGGACCGAAAACGCTGTTTCCATGCTCCATGATTCCATGACTCGGTGTTCATGTTTATTTTCTCAAACTTAAAGCTCAATACGACGGTGTATGCTTTCAGAAGTGAACACTTTACGGCAAACGCTGAGTGACATGGGTGAGTTTAAAAGATAAGTAACGTCTGCACAACACGAACATGTAGGATTTCTAAGTAGGGCGAATGGCAAAGATGTATATAAGAAAATCGCGGGAGATATTGGACTGAATGTTCGTGAAATAAAACCGGAAGATGAATCTGCGTGAAATCTATATAATACTGGACTAAGTGGGACCCGTTGGGTCCCAGCATCACACGGGAGGGCTGGTCCCCCAACCCTATATTCCACCTCTCCAGCAATTCCAATAGTGGTGGCCAGTGGGGGGGGGAGCTGGAGCGCTAGTATGGGTGTTGTGGGCTGAAGGGACTGGTTTCCAGAGGGATAGTATGGACATTGTGGGCCGAATGCATTCTAGGGCTGGCGGCTCTGTCACTCAAGCCTATTGTGCTGGCAGCTCACTCACTCACGGCTGGTGGGCTGGCAGTTGACTCACGGCTATGCCGTGAAATTCCATTTCAAGCAGGGTGCAAGGCCACCAAATTCAAGTGCAGTTTCTTAACATTTCAAGAAAGGTGCAAGGCCAACACATTCAAGTGCAGTTTCATACCATTTCAAGCAGGGTGCAAGGCCCCTAAAGAGCGAGTCGTGATATCGCCCTCCTCCATCTTGCAGAGACTGAGCCACGCCCACACTTCTGGGTTTTATAGTTCCCCGCCCCCTCCCACCAGAAGGGGTGTGGCCTTCGTGGAGTGATTGACAGGAGAAAGAATCTCAACATTTTTTAAACCCTAATAACTCTTTTCTTTTTCATCGAATGGGAAAATTCCTCGGCACCTGATCAGCGGAGGGGGACTGAGAAATAGGACCAAAAATCACAGCCGAACGTGGTATCGTTTTTTTCTAACATCAATATATAGCGCAAACATTAAGTGGTCAAGATTAGACTTTTAATTATATAGAAAAGGCAAATTTAAATCGGCAAGGCAACTTTAATTATGCAAGGCAAATTTAATTATGCAAGGCAATTTTAATTAGGCAAGGCAACTTTAATTAGGCAAGGCAATTTTAATTAGGCAAGGCATCTTTAATTATGCAGGGCAACTTTAATTAGGCAACACAGCTTCAGCATTTGCAAACCCAAGGCAACACAGCTTTAGCATTTCCAAACCAAAGGCAACACAGCTGTAGCATTTCCAAATCCAAAGGCAACACAGCTTTAGCAATTGCAAACCAAAGGCAACACAGCGTTAGCATTTCCAACCCAAAGGTAACACAGCTTTAGCATTTCGAAACCAAAGGCAACACAGCTTTAGCATTTCCAAACCGAAGGCAACACAGCTTTAGCATTTCCAAACCAAAGGCAACACAGCTTTAGCTTTTCCAAACTAAAGGCAACACAGCTTTAACATTTCCAAACCAAAGGCAACACAGCTTTTGTTAGGTATGTGATACTTAGCATATGTAATTAGTATATGTGAGGTCTTGTGATGTCTGCTGCAAGTACGCATGTGCACGGGGAGACTCAAGGTGGCGTCCTAGAATAAAGACGTGTGTAAGATTACTCCCGTGTCTGAGCCTTATTGAAGTCTGTTCGAAGCATCCAAATACACAACAATTGGCGACGAGGATAAAAGAACGAAGCTAAGAACAAGGACAGCCGAGAAAAACGAAAGCAAGTTAAAAATAGAGGTTGTATTTTGGAAAAAAAGTTGGAACAGCACCAAGCCAAAAGATTTGGCGCCAAATGGTTTTGGATTG
Organism: Malacoraja senta; assembly: GCA_038087875.1. Classification (NCBI taxonomy): domain Eukaryota; kingdom Metazoa; phylum Chordata; class Chondrichthyes; order Rajiformes; family Rajidae; genus Malacoraja; species Malacoraja senta. The sequence goes on along the minus strand of JAXLNO010000274.1, from coordinate 6,329 downwards.
GAGCCAAAAAGAAAAAAAGGTAGTAATGGGAAGCAATAGCTCAGAGAAGAGCTAGCAAAACAAACAGGGCAGCAAGGGTCACCGAGCACAGCTGGAAGCTAGGAGCGACGGTGTCACCTTACCTGGAATGTATCCAGGGATGTGCAGCCCACAGCCAGGCCCAAGCAGCAGCCACAGACGTCAGGTGGGGTCCTAGTACCGTGAAGGCCACGGAGAGGTCCAGTAGCAGCCACAGACAAAAGAGAACCGTGTAGCCCGCGGCCAGCCCCAGTAGCAGCCACAGACGTCGGGTGAGGGCCTCGTACCGTGTAGGCCACGGACAGGTCCAGAGAAGCCACCGACAGAAGCTGAGTCTTCAGCCCGGTCGGGAGCAGAGTTAGCCCGGTCGGAGGAGAAAGCGTAGAAAGCCCGGTCGCGGGAGACGGCCGTGAGTGAAGAAAGCCGACCAGGGGAGGTGAAGGTCGCGCGAGAAGGCGGGGCACATTCCCGACGCTTGGAGCAGCGGGGAACAGCAGCAGAAACAAGGAGCGACTTACCGTCCAAGGGAGATACAGGCAAGTCAGCAGAGCAGCGGAAGTCGACTTGGCAGCGAGCCAGCAGAGGCAACAGCAACGGCTGAGCCAGCAGCAGCATCGGAGGTCCGGAGTGGCCAGCGGTGTTTAAAAGTAACAGTGATGCCCGGGGGAGCCAGCTAAAGCAGCAGTGGAGGTCCGTTGGGGCCAGCAGCAAAAGTACCGTTGGGGACAGCTCGAGGGGTCGAGGATGCCCCAGAGTCCACAGGCTACAAACTGGAGCTGTGAAATCCTTCATAATAAAAGTTATCTGTGAATGTAATGCATTGTCACAGTAAAAGAGGACTGTTTGCATGTAATGTATTGGTCACTGTTATCAATAATTTAATTTAATCTGTGTGCATAGAACGAATATGTTTAAAATGTTTTAGTTGCCTATTAACAGAAAATGTTGGTTAATAGTATGTCTATTATTATTATTAGATTAAGTAATAGACAGTGATTGTTTCTAAAGCTAATTAATACAGAACTGTGTTATCCTGGAAAAGTCAGTGTTTGGCTGTACAGGAGATATGTGTTTTATTATCTTGAGATAATCAGTGTTTTGTCTGTACAGGAGCACCTGAATAGTGCACCTGAATAGCAACAGGTAGCATGGCTATTCAATGGGTAGGAAAGTTGCCCCAGTTAGATTCTGGGTGTAATTTTGAGAAATGGACTGAAGTCTTGGAGGCTTCGTTCATTTCCAATGATATCACTGCAGAGGAAAAGAAGAGAGCATGGTTCATATTAGGCTTAGGAAGAGAGGATTATCACACCTTACGTACGTTACTGAGGCCAGCAAAACCTACGGTTAAAATGTACGAGGAGTGTAAGGAGGTATTAATGGCTCATTTCTTGCCAAAACCTCCAAGGGCATCCAGAGGCAAAGAGCCTGAACTAAAGAGGGCATGGAGTCCCTCAAAGGGCAAAAGTCAAGTGCAAAAGGACAAAGGTCAAGTGCAAAAGGACAAAGGTCAACTGCAAAGGGACCAAGGTCAAGTGCAAAAGGACATGTCAAGTGCAAAAAGACAGGTCAAATGCAAAAGGACACAGGTCAAGTGCGAAAGGACAAAGGTCAAGTGCAAAAGGACAACGGTCAAGTGCAAAAGGACAAAGGTCAAGTGCAAAAGGACAAAGGTCAAGTGCAAAAGGACAAAGGTCAGGGGCAAAGGGACATGGGTCAAGTGCAAAAGGACAAAGGGCAAATGCAAAGTGACAGAAGTCAAAGGCAAAGGGAAACTGCCATCCAAAGGGCAACCCTAGCTATTCAAGCTGCATTCATGTGTATGAAGGTACGGAGAGAGATCCGGAACAAACAGAAGGCAGCAACGGTAATACAAGCAGCATTTCGAATGCGCAGAGTATACCGTTAATACAAGGCAATGAGATTGGCAGCTATAATGGTACAAAACCATTATAGGGCACACCTTCAAATGGAAAGTGTTCGCAAAACTTACATGAAGGTACGCAGCAACGTTGTGCTGCTTCAGGCGGCCTACCGAGGAATGCTTGTTCGAAAGCAATTGCGGTGCATGCACAAATCTGCCAAGGTTATACAGACTTATTATCAGATGTATAAACAGCGTCAGTATTTCAAGAAACTACGCTGGTCTGCCATTGCGGTACAGCAAAGATACAGAGCTTGCCAGATAAGAGATGTTCAAGAGAGACATTATAATAGTTTGAGAAAAGCAGTAGTGTGTATTCAGGCCTTATACCGCGGGTTCAAAGCCAGAGTATTGGTTGAGAAAATCAAGGCAGCACGCCATATTAAGTCGTTCATAAGGATGTGCATTACAAGAAAGCATTTCTTGATGCAAAAGGCGGCTGTAGTTACTCTGGAAGCTGCATACCGTGGTTACCGGTTAAAGGCACGCTACAGAGCTGTGCGTCAAGCAGTCATTTCGATCCAGAGATGGTACAAAGCATGCAAAATAGGGCATTCCCAGTTGGTGCAATATCAGTCAATGAGGGATGCAACTATTACCATTCAGGCTGCCTACAAGGGTATGATGGTTAGGCAGTGGGTTAAGCACAAGAGAGCTACTGTTAATGTTCAGTCAGTACTCCGTAGGAGTTGATATAGGAAAAACTTCCTCAAACTGAAATATACAACAATTGTAGTGCAGTCTCACTACCTTGCTTATGAAGCAAGAAAACTAAGCAGAGCACACATCAAAGCCAGTGTTGTATTGCAAAGACAATATAGATCTTACTTGATGAAGAACCAGAGATGTGACTTAAGTGGACAAGAGATGAACAATAGAAAAGGCTTAAACTATACAAAAGGCTTAAACGATATAGGAAAGCCAGTAGGTACACAAAAATGCTGGAGAAACTCAGCGGGTGCAGCAGCATCTATGGAGCGAAGGAAATAGGCAACGTTTCGGGCCGAAACCCTTCTTCAGACAGTCAGTCAGAAAGCCAGTGTTGTATTGCAAAGACAATATAGATCCTACTTCTTGATAAAGAACCAGAAAGGTGACTTAAGAAGACCGGTAGATGAACAACGGCAAAGGCTTGAACGATGCAAGGAAAGGTTGAATAAATGTGTGACAATGAGTAGGAAGCTCCCAATAGAAAAGTCTAAAGAAGAGAGGCTTGTCGGTCAAGACAAAAGTATGCAGGACCGATTGCAATTAGGACACTTCAGTATAGTCCAGCATGGAGCCTCCTTCACTGAGCAATGGACAAATGGTTATGTATTGCAGAATCTCATGAAACAACAAGAGCATATATCGTACAAGTGAAATTGACTTAAAATGGAAAGAGTGCGGTGTATTTAATAGAAATTGTATTACCCGCCTCCAAGTTAAAAGGGGAGGAGTGCGGTGTATGTAATAGAAATGGTGTTACCTGCCTCCAAGTTAAAGGGGGAGGACTGTTGTGTATGTAATATAAATGGTGTTACCTGCCTCCAAGTTAAAGGGGAAGGAGTGTTAGGTATGTAATAGAAATGGTGTTGCCTGCCTCCAAGTTAAAGGGGGAGGAGTGTTAGGTATGTGATAATTAGCATATGTAATTAGTATATGTGAGTTCTTGTGATGCCTGGTGCAAGTACGCATGTGCACGGGGAGACTCAAGGTGGCGTCCTAGAATAAAGACGTGTGTAAGATTACTCCCGTGTCTGAGCCTTATTGAAATATATTCCAAGCATTCAAATACACAACAGATTTAGCATTTCCAAACCAAAGGCAACACAGCTTAAGCATTTCCAAAACAAAGTCAGCACAGCTTTTGCATTTTCAAACTATATATTCAAACCACATTAAGTGCACTGACAGGTCAGTAAAACCACTCACAGTTTAGTAGACATGTGTTCACTGTTATTCATAGCTCAGACTCGCCCCCCCATGTTGCAGAGTGACTGAGGCACTCAACACTTCCGGGTGTCATTGTCCCTCCGGAAGGGGCGTGGCCTTCAGGGGAGAGAATCTCGACATTTTTTAAACAGTAATAACTTTTATTTTTCATCGATGGAAACAATCCTCTTGTCCTGCGCAGCAGAGGGAGACTCTGAGTAAGATGGCGAAAAATCACAGCCACAAGTGGCAACGTTTTTTTCTAAAATCAATATACAGAACAACAGGAAGTGGTCAAGATCAGACTTTTAGTAATATAGATTTTTCACTGTTTTCAGAAATTCAATCGTGGTTTATACAGTGGAGAAATATGCCTTTGCCACTTGTACAGTAGTCTCCTGAAATGCGTTCGGCTCTGTTGCTCCGCCTTTACGAGGCATGTTATCGAAATTACCTCTTCACCGATGTTCTCCTGTATTTCATTACAGGCAGAAATTAAATAGCATTCTCTACCCTCAGATCAACGCATCCTTTCTCATCATAATATGATTGTTATTTGCAACAGAGAAAGCATTGGAAGAGAAAGGCGCAGGTATTCGCAGGTGAAATGGATCCTCATGATACGTTGTATGTTGCCAGCATTATACAAGAACACAAGTAAATAGTGGTACGGATAGACCACAGCGGCCGACAAGCTTGTCTCGCCTTTAATAATACCGTGTCTGATCTATGCAGATCTCTACTTCTCGTTTGTCATCTGATCACCTGAACTCTTAATTCCTCGCACGTGCTCCAGTCAGCGGTATAGTTGTTGCCTGGTTCGATCCCGAAAACGGGTTCTGTCTGCACGGAGTTTTTACGTTCTCCGCGTGACCGCGTGCGTTTCTACGAGATTTTCGGATTCCTCCCACACTCCAAAGCCCTACAGGTCTGTGAGTTAATTGGCTTGGGTATGTATACTTGGTATAAGTGTAAAATTAAAATTGTCCCATTTGTGTGTAGGACTGTGGTAATGTGCGGGGATCGCTCGTCGGCGCGTACTCGGTGTGCCGATGGGCCTGTTTCCGCGTGTATCACTAAACGGAACTGAACTAAACTTTGGGTTGAACATCACGGAGGAACTTTCTGGATTGGCGATTTATTTTCTAAACTGCCTACTCACAATCTTCGCGCACTCGAACTGATAACCCGCATTATCCCGACATACTAGAGTCAATATATATTGCTTAGGAAAAAAGAACTTTTATTTGCTTTATTGTAAATAGCTTGCACGGTGTGCATTTAGACGAACATGTCTAAAACGTTAACTCTTCACATATTTTCACAGATGCTGTCTCTTTGCAGCATTTTCCTTTAGTATTTCTTACAATAAGGACGTTACACTTTAAAACGTTAAAATTAAATTGTTATACAGTACACTGTATGTGAAATTAGCATAATTTCACTTATTTTCACTCCAGAGATGAATTCACTTCCGATTTACCAACATTTATAGCAACATTATTTTGTTTCTGTTCACTTAATTGTAAGTCAAAGAATATCTGCATTAAATAGTTATGTAATATTCTTGCTATTGAGGGAGTGCAGCGTAGGTTTACAAGGTTAATTCCCGGGATGGCGGAACTGTCATATGCTGAGAGAATGGAGCAGCTGGGCTGTACACTCTGGAGTTTAGAAGGATGAGAGGTGATCTCATTGAAACATATAAGATTGTTAAGTGCTTGGACAGGCTAGAGGCAGGAAACATGTTCCCGATGTTGGGGGAGTCCAGAACCAGGAGCCATAGTTTAATAATAAGGAGTAAACCATTTAGAACGGAGACGAGGAAACACTTGTTCTAACAGAGAGTGGTGAGTCTGTGGAATTCTCTGCCTCAGAGGGCGGTGGAGGCAGGTTCTCTGGATGCTTTCAAGTGAGTGCTAGATAGGGCTCTTAAAATAGCGGAGTCAGGGGATATGGGGAGAAGGCGGGAACGGGGTACTGATTGGGGATGAGCAGCCATGATCACATTGAATGGCAGTTCTGGCTTGAAGGGCCGAATGGCCTACTCCTGCACTTATTGTGTTTTATCTATTGTCTATTGCCTAATATTGTTTTATTTTAATATTATTTATAGGATCGGAAGAACAAAGCAGAATCGCAGGTAAATTCGCGATGTGCATGGTGGATTGAGGGTAGAATAGTAGGGTAAATTGGAGTAGCATCCCTCAACCAGTTTACTTATCGGCAAAGAGTACTTCACGTTACTTTTTGCCCAGATTTTATTTTCCTGGTCTCGGATGCTGAAGGGACTCGAATTTTCGTTATTTCAATGGTTTTGTTGGAAAAAGTTTCCTTCTAAATTGCAGATCCTGTAAGGGCAGAATGGCCTACTACTGCACTTATTGTGTTTTATCTATTGTCTATTGCCTAATATTGTTTTATTTGAATATTATTTATAGGATCGGAAGAACAAAGCAGAATCGCAGGTAAA
>JAXLNO010000273.1:0-22961 GCA_038087875.1 Malacoraja senta | reverse complement strand
GGTACTGATTGTGGATGATCAGCCATGATCATATTGAATGGTGGTGCTGTCTCAAAGGGCCGAATGGTGTACTCCTGGACAAGTGTGTGAAACAATATTCTAGTCTCTGCCTCAACCACCTCCTCCAGCAGCTGGTTCCATACACCCACACCCTCCATGTGAATTATCTGCCCCTCACGTCCCCGCTATCCTTGCCCCAGTGGGTCTGGTTCTAGACACGTCCTTGTTTATGTAGCCTGCCACAGTTTCACTTATTGCCCCATCGCCGCGTTACATTACAGACCTACTTTCTTCCAGAAACTTCCAAAGAGCCGGGCAAGTTTGACCTGATTTACCAGTCTGAGACCGGCGAGGCGGTGGTTGAGTATGCGGTGACACGGGAGGCCCAGGTACTTGGCACACACCGCACACGGACAGGGGCACGGACACGCACACGGATACGCACACCGTACAGGGGCACGTACACGGACACGCACACAGGCATGGACAGGCACAGGACACTGACATGGGCACGGATACGCACACGGGCCTGGAGCACGGCTCCTGGGGGCACGGGGTGGAGAGTGTGTGTGAGTGTGAGTGAGTGTGTGAGTGTGAGTGAGTGTATGAGTGTGTGTATGCGAGTGTGTGCGCACGAGAGTGAGCGTGTGTGCTTGCGTGTGCGTGTGTGTGTTTGCTGGTGCTTGTGCGTATTTTTGCGTGTGTCTTTGCTTGTGTGTGTGCGTGTGTGTACGTGTCTGTTTGCGGGTGCGTGTGTGTTTGTGGGTGCGTGTGTGTGTTTGCGGGTGCGTGTTTGCGGGTGCGGGTGTGTGTTTGCGGGTGTGTGTTTGCGGGTGTGTGTGTGTTTGCAGGTGTGTGTTTGCGGGTGTGTTTTTGCATGTCTGTTTGCGGGTGTGTGCGTTTGCGGGTGTGTGTGTGTTTGCAGGTGTGTGTTTGCGGGTGTGTGTGTGTTTGCGGGTGTGTGTGTGTTTGCGGGTGTGTGTGTGTTTGCGGGTGTGTGTGTTGCGGGTGCGTGTTTGCGGGTGCGTGTTTGCGGGTGTGTGTTGCGTGTGTGTGTTTGCGGGCGTGTGTTTGCGGGTGTGTGTGTGTTTGCGGGTGCGTGTTTGCGGGTGTGTGTTTGCGGGTGTGTGTTTGCGTGTGTGTTTGCGGGTGTGTGTTTGCGTGCGTGTGTTTGCGTGTGCGTTTGCGGGTGTGTGTGCATTTGCGGGTGTGTGTGTGTGTTTGCGGGTGTGTGTTTGCGGGTGTGTGTTTGCAGGTGCGGGGGTGTGTTTGCGTGTGTGTGTGAGTTTGCGGGTGTGTGCGTTTGCGGGTGTGTGCGTTTGCGGGTGTGTGTGCGTTTGCGGGGGGTGCGTTTGCGGGTGCGTGTTTGCAGGTGCGTGTGTGTTTGCGGGTGCGTGTGTGTTTGCGGGTGTGTGTGTTTGCGGGTGCGTGTTTGTGGGTATGTGTTGCGTGTGTGTTTGCGTGCGTGTGTTTGCGGGTGCGTGTGTGTTTGCGGGTGCGTGTGTGTTTGCGGGTGCGTGTGTGTTTGCGGGTGTGTGTGTTTGTGGGTATGTGTTGCGTGTGTGTTTGCGGGCGTGTGTTTGCGGGTGCGGGTGTGTGTTTGCGGGTGTGTGTTTGCGGGTGTGTGTGTGCGGGTGTGTGTTTGCGGGTGTGTGTTTGCGGGTGTGTGATTGCGGGTGTGTGTTTGCGGGTGCGTGTGTGTGCGGTTTGGTTGTGTTTGCGTGTGTGTGTGTTTGCGGGTGTGTGTGTTTGCGGGTGCGTGTTTGTGGGTATGTGTTGCGTGTGTGTTTGCGGGCGTGTGTTTGCGGGTGCGGGTGTGTGTTTGCGGGTGTGTGTTTGCGTGTGTGTGCGGGTGTGTGTTTGCGGGTGTGTGATTGCGGGTGTGTGTTTGCGGGTGCGTGTGTGTGCGGTTATGTGTTTGCGTGTGTGTGTGTTTGCGGGTGTGTGTGTTTGCGTTTGCGGGTGTGTGTTTGCGGGTGCGGGTGTGTGTTTGCGGGTGTGTGTTTGCGGGTGTGTGTGTGTTTGCAGGTGTGTGTGTTTGCGGGTGTGTTTTTGCATGTCTGTGTGTTTGCGGGTGTGTGCGTTTGCGGGTGTGTGTGCGTTTGCGGGTGTGTGTGTGTTTGCGGGTGTGTGTTTGCGGGTGTGTGTGTTTGCGGGTGTGTGTGTGTTTGCGGGTGTGTGTGTGTTTGCGGGTGTGTGTGTTTGCGGGTGTGTGTGTTTGCGGGTGTGTGTTTGCGGGTGCGTGTTTGCGGGTGCGTGTTTGCGGTGTGTTGCGTGTGTGTGTTTGCGGGCGTGTGTTTGCGGGTGCGTGTGTGTTTGCGGGTGTGTGTGCGTTTGCGGGTGTGTGCGTTTGCGGGGGGGTGCGTTTGCGGGTGCGTGTTTGCAGGTGCGTGTGTGTTTGCGGGTGCGTGTGTGTTTGCGGGTGTGTGTGTTTGCGGGTGCGTGTTTGTGGGTATGTGTTGCGTGTGTGTTTGCGTGCGTGTGTTTGCGGGTGCGTGTGTGTTTGCGGGTGCGTGTGTGTTTGCGGGTGCGTGTGTGTTTGCGGGTGTGTGTGTTTGTGGGTATGTGTTGCGTGTGTGTTTGCGGGCGTGTGTTTGCGGGTGCGGGTGTGTGTTTGCGGGTGTGTGTTTGCGGGTGTGTGTGTGCGGGTGTGTGTTTGCGGGTGTGTGTTTGCGGGTGTGTGATTGCGGGTGTGTGTTTGCGGTGCGTGTGTGTGCGGTTATGTGTTTGCGTGTGTGTGTGTTTGCGGGTGTGTGTGTTTGCGGGTGCGTGTTTGTGGGTATGTGTTGCGTGTGTGTTTGCGGGCGTGTGTTTGCGGGTGCGGGTGTGTGTTTGCGGGTGTGTGTTTGCGTGTGTGTGCGGGTGTGTGTTTGCGGGTGTGTGATTGCGGGTGTGTGTTTGCGGGTGCGTGTGTGTGCGGTTATGTGTTTGCGTGTGTGTGTGTTTGCGGGTGTGTGTGTTTGCGTTTGCGGGTGTGTGTTTGCGGGTGCGGGTGTGTGTTTGCGGGTGTGTGTTTGCAGGTGTGTGTGTGTTTGCAGGTGTGTGTGTTTGCGGGTGTGTTTTTGCATGTCTGTGTGTTTGCGGGTGTGTGCGTTTGCGGGTGTGTGTGCGTTTGCGGGTGTGTGTGTGTTTGCGGGTGTGTGTTTGCGGGTGTGTGTGTGTTTGCGGGTGTGTGTGTGTTTGCGGGTGTGTGTGTGTTTGCGGGTGTGTGTGTTTGCGGGTGTGTGTGTTTGCGGGTGCGTGTTTGCGGGTGCGTGTTTGCGGGTGTGTTGCGTGTGTGTGTTTGCGGGCGTGTGTTTGCGGGTGCGTGTGTGTTTGCGGGTGTGTGTGTGTTTGCGGGTGCGTGTTTGCGGGTGTGTGTTTGCGGGTGTGTGTTTGCAGGTGCGGGTGTGTGTTTGCGTGTGTGTGTGTGTTTGCGGGTGTGTGTTTGCGGGTGTGTGTTTGCGTGCGTGTGTTTGCGGGTGTGTGTGCGTTTGCGGGTGTGTGTGCGTTTGCGGGTGTGTGTGCATTTGCGGGTGTGTGTGTGTGTTTGCGGGTGTGTGTTTGCGGGTGTGTGTTTGCAGGTGCGGGGGTGTGTTTGCGTGTGTGTGAGTTTGCGGGTGTGTGCGTTTGCGGGTGTGTGCGTTTGCGGGTGTGTGTGCGTTTGCGGGTGTGTGCGTTTGCGGGTGTGTGCGTTTGCGGGGGGGTGTGTTTGCGGGTGCGTGTTTGCAGGTGCGTGTGTGTTTGCGGGTGCGTGTGTGTTTGCGGGTGTGTGTGTTTGCGGGTGCGTGTTTGTGGGTATGTGTTGCGTGTGTGTTTGCGTGTGTTTGCGGGTGCGTGTGTGTTTGCGGGTGCGTGTGTGTTTGCGGGTGTGTGTGTTTGTGGGTATGTGTTGCGTGTGTGTTTGCGGGCGTGTGTTTGCGGGTGCGGGTGTGTGTTTGCGGGTGTGTGTTTGCGGGTGTGTGTTTGCGGGTGTGTGTTTGCGGGTGTGTGTGTGCGGGTGTGTTTGCGGGTGTGTGATTGCGGGTGTGTGTTTGCGGGTGCGTGTGTGTGCGGTTATGTGTTTGCGTGTGTGTGTGTTTGCGTGTGTGTGTGTTTGCGGGTGTGTGTGTTTGCGGGTGCGTGTTTGTGGGTATGTGTTGCGTGTGTGTTTGCGGGCGTGTGTTTGCGGGTGCGGGTGTGTGTTTGCGGGTGTGTGTTTGCGTGTGTGTGCGGGTGTGTGTTTGCGGGTGTGTGTTTGCGGGTGTGTGATTGCGGGTGTGTGTTTGCGGGTGCGTGTGTGTGCGGTTATGTGTTTGCGTGTGTGTGTGTTTGCGTGTGTGTGTGTTTGCGGGTGTGTGTTTGCGGGTGTGCGTTTGCGGGTGTGTGTTTGCGGGTGTGTGTTTGCGGTGTGTGTTTGCGGGTGCGTGTGTGTGCGGGTGTGTGTTTGCGTGTGTGTGTGTGTGTTTGCGGGTGTGTGTGTGTTTGCGGGTGTGTGTGTGTTTGCGGGTGTGTGTGTGTTTGCGGGTGTGTTTGCGGGTGTGTGTTTGCGTTTGCGTGTGTTTGCGGGTGTGTGTTTGCGGGTGTGTGTTTGCGGGTGTGTGTTTGCGGGTGCGTGTGTGTGCGGGTGTGTGTTTGCGTGTGTGTGTGTGTTTGCGTGTGTGTGTGTGTGTTTGCGGGTGTGTGTGTGTTTGCGGGTGTGTGTGTGTTTGCGGGTGTGTGTGTGTTTGCGGGTGTGTGTGTGTTTGCGGGTGTGTTTGCGGGTGTGTGTTTGCGTTTGCGTGTGTTTGCGGGTGCGGGTGTGTTTGCGGGTGCGTGTGTGTTTGCGGGTGCGTGTGTGCGGGTGTGTGTGTGTTTGCGGGTGCGTGTTTGTGGGTATGTGTTGCGTGTGTGTTTGCGGGCGTGTGTTTGCGGGTGCGTGTGTGTGTTTGTGGGTGTGTGTGTGTTTGCGGGTGCGTGTTTGCGGGTGCGTGTTTGCGGGTGTGTGTTTGCGGTGTGTGTTTGCGTGTGTGTGTTTGCGGGTGTGTGTTTGCGGGTGTGTGTTTGCGGGTGTGTGTATGCGGGTGCGGGTGTGTGCGTTTGCGGGTGTGTGTGCGTTTGCGGGTGTGTGCGTTTGCGGGGGTGTGCGTTTGCGGTGCGTGTTTGCAGGTGCGTGTGTGTTTGCGGGTGCGTGTGTGTTTGCGGGTGTGTGTGTTTGCGGGTGCGTGTTTGTGGGTATGTGTTGCGTGTGTGTTTGCGTGCGTGTGTTTGCGGGTGCGTGTGTGTTTGCGGGTGCGTGTGTGTTTGCGGGTGCGTGTGTGTTTGCGGGTGTGTGTGTTTGTGGGTATGTGTTGCGTGTGTGTTTGCGGGCGTGTGTTTGCGGGTGCGGGTGTGTGTTTGCGGGTGTGTGTTTGCGGGTGTGTGTGTGCGGGTGTGTGTTTGCGGGTGTGTGTTTGCGGGTGTGTGATTGCGGGTGTGTGTTTGCGGGTGCGTGTGTGTGCGGTTATGTGTTTGCGTGTGTGTGTGTTTGCGTGTGTGTGTGTTTGCGGGTGTGTGTGTTTGCGGGTGCGTGTTTGTGGGTATGTGTTGCGTGTGTGTTGCGGGCGTGTGTTTGCGGGTGCGGGTGTGTGTTTGCGGGTGTGTGTTTGCGTGTGTGTGCGGGTGTGTGTTTGCGGGTGTGTGATTGCGGGTGTGTGTTTGCGGGTGCGTGTGTGTGCGGTTATGTGTTTGCGTGTGTGTGTGTTTGCGGGTGTGTGTGTTTGCGTTTGCGGGTGTGTGTTTGCGGGTGCGGGTGTGTGTTTGCGGGTGTGTGTGTGTTTGCAGGTGTGTGTGTTTGCGGGTGTGTTTTTGCATGTCTGTGTGTTTGCGGGTGTGTGCGTTTGCGGGTGTGTGTGTGTTTGCGGGTGTGTGTGTGTTTGCGGGTGTGTGTGTGTTTGCGGGTGTGTGTGTGTTTGCGGGTGTGTGTGTTTGCGGGTGCGTGTTTGCGGGTGCGTGTTTGCGGGTGTGTTGCGTGTGTGTGTTTGCGGGCGTGTGTTTGCGGGTGCGTGTGTGTTTGCGGGTGTGTGTGTGTTTGCGGGTGCGTGTTTGCGGGTGTGTGTTTGCGGGTGTGTGTTTGCAGGTGCGGGTGTGTGTTTGCGTGTGTGTGTGTGTTTGCGGGTGTGTGTTTGTGGGTGTGTGTTTGCGTGCGTGTGTTTGCGGGTGTGTGTGCGTTTGCGGGTGTGTGCATTTGCGGGTGTGTGTGTGTGTTTGCGGGTGTGTGTTTGCGGGTGTGTGTTTGCAGGTGCGGGGGTGTGTTTGCGTGTGTGTGAGTTTGCGGGTGTGTGCGTTTGCGGGTGTGTGCGTTTGCGGGTGTGTGTGCGTTTGCGGGTGTGTGCGTTTGCGGGTGTGTGCGTTTGCGGGGGGTGTGTTTGCGGGTGCGTGTTTGCAGGTGCGTGTGTGTTTGCGGGTGCGTGTGTGTTTGCGGGTGTGTGTGTTTGCGGGTGCGTGTTTGTGGGTATGTGTTGCGTGTGTGTTTGCGTGCGTGTGTTTGCGGGTGCGTGTGTGTTTGCGGGTGCGTGTGTGTTTGCGGGTGTGTGTGTTTGTGGGTATGTGTTGCGTGTGTGTTTGCGGGCGTGTGTTTGCGGGTGCGGGTGTGTGTTTGCGGGTGTGTGTTTGCGGGTGTGTGTTTGCGGGTGTGTGTTTGCGGGTGTGTGTTTGCGGGTGTGTTTGCGGGTGTGTGTTTGCGGGTGTGTGATTGCGGGTGTGTGTTTGCGGGTGCGTGTGTGTGCGGTTATGTGTTTGCGTGTGTGTGTGTTTGCGTGTGTGTGTGTTTGCGGGTGTGTGTGTTTGCGGGTGCGTGTTTGTGGGTATGTGTTGCGTGTGTGTTTGCGGGCGTGTGTTTGCGGGTGCGGGTGTGTGTTTGCGGGTGTGTGTTTGCGTGTGTGTGCGGGTGTGTGTTTGCGGGTGTGTGTTTGCGGGTGTGTGATTGCGGGTGTGTGTTTGCGGGTGCGTGTGTGTGCGGTTATGTGTTTGCGTGTGTGTGTGTTTGCGTGTGTGTGTGTTTGCGGGTGTGTGTGTTTGCGTTTGCGGGTGTGTGTTTGCGGGTGTGTGTTTGCGGGTGTGTGTTTGCGGGTGCGTGTGTGTGCGGGTGTGTGTTTGCGTGTGTGTGTGTGTTTGCGGGTGTGTGTGTGTTTGCGGGTGTGTGTGTGTTTGCGGGTGTGTGTGTGTTTGCGGGTGTGTTTGCGGGTGTGTGTTTGCGTTTGCGTGTGTTTGCGGGTGTGTGTTTGCGGGTGTGTGTTTGCGGGTGCGTGTGTGTGCGGGTGTGTGTTTGCGTGTGTGTGTGTGTGTTTGCGGGTGTGTGTGTGTTTGCGGGTGTGTGTGTGTTTGCGGGTGTGTGTGTGTTTGCGGGTGTGTGTGTGTTTGCGGGTGTGTTTGCGGGTGTGTGTTTGCGTTTGCGTGTGTTTGCGGGTGCGGGTGTGTTTGCGGGTGCGTGTGTGTTTGCGGGTGCGTGTGTGCGGGTGTGTGTGTGTTTGCGGGTGCGTGTTTGTGGGTATGTGTTGCGTGTGTGTTTGCGGGCGTGTGTTTGCGGGTGCGTGTGTGTGTTTGTGGGTGTGTGTGTGTTTGCGGGTGCGTGTTTGCGGGTGCGTGTTTGCGGGTGTGTGTTTGCGTGTGTGTGTTTGCGGGTGTGTGTTTGCGGGTGTGTGTTTGCGGGTGTGTGTTTGCGGGTGTGTGTATGCGGGTGCGGGTGTGTGTTTGCGTGTGTGTGTTTGCGTGTGTGTGTTTGCGGGTGTGTGTTTGCGGGTGTGTGTTTGCGGGTGTGTGTTTGCGGGTGCGGGTGTGTGTTTGCGTGTGTGTGTTTGCGTGTGTGTGTTTGCGGGTGTGTGTTTGCGGGTGCGGGTGTGTGTTTGCGTGTGTGTGTTTGCGGGTGTGTGTTTGCGGGTGTGTGTTTGCGGGTGTGTGTTTGCGGGTGCGGGTGTGTGTTTGCGTGTGTGTGTTTGCGGGTGTGTGTTTGCGGGTGCGTGTTTGCGGGTGCGTGTTTGCGGGTGTGTGTTTGCGGATGTGTGTTTGCGGGTGCGTGTTTGCGGGTGCGGGTGTGTGTTTGCGTGTGTGTGTTTGCGGGTGTGTGTTTGCGGGTGCGGGTGTGTGTTTGCGTGTGTGTGTTTGCGGGTGTGTGTTTGCGGGTGTGTGTTTGCGGGTGTGTGTTTGCGGGTGCGGGTGTGTGTTTGCGTGTGTGTGTTTGCGTGTGTGTGTTTGCGTGTGTGTGTTTGCGGGTGTGTGTTTGCGGGTGTGTGTTTGCGGGTGTGTGTTTGCGGGTGTGTGTTTGCGGGTGCGGGTGTGTGTTTGCGTGTGTGTGTTTGCGGGTGTGTGTTTGCGGGTGTGTGTTTGCGGGTGTGTGTTTGCGGGTGCGGGTGTGTGTTTGCGTGTGTGTGTTTGCGGGTGTGTGCGGGTGTGTGTTTGCGGGTGAGTGTTTGCGGGTGCGGGTGTGTGTTTGCGTGTGTGTGTTTGCGGGTGTGTGTTTGCGGGTGTGTGTTTGCGGGTGTGTGTTTGCGGGTGCGGGTGTGTGTTTGCGTGTGTGTGTTTGCGGGTGTGTGTTTGCGGGTGTGTGTTTGCGGGTGCGTGTTTGCGGGTGCGTGTTTGCGGGTGTGTGTTTGCGGGTGCGTGTTTGCGGGTGTGTGTTTGCGGGTGCGGGTGTGTGTTTGCGTGTGTGTGTTTGCGGGTGTGTGTTTGCGGGTGTGTGTTTGCGGGTGTGTGTTTGCGGGTGTGTGTTTGCGGGTGCGGGTGTGTGTTTGCGGGTGCGGGTGTGTGTTTGCGGGTGCGGGTGTGTGTTTGCGGGTGCGGGTGTGTGTTTGCGGGTGCGGGTGTGTGTTTGCGGGTGCGGGTGTGTGTTTGCGGGTGCGGGTGTGTGTTTGCGGGTGTGTGTTTGCGGGTGTGTGTTTGCGGGTGTGTGTTTGCGGGTGCGGGTGTGTGTTTGCGTGTGTGTGTTTGCGGGTGTGTGTTTGCGGGTGTGTGTTTGCGGGTGTGTGTTTGCGGGTGCGGGTGTGTGTTTGTGTGTGTGTGTTTGCGTGTGTGTGTTTGCGGGTGTGTGTTTGCGGGTGTGTGTTTGCGGGTGTGTGTTTGCGTGTGTGTGTTTGCGGGTGTGTGTTTGCGGGTGTGTGTTTGCGTGTGTGTGTTTGCGGGTGTGTGTATGCGGGTGTGTGTTTGCGTGTGTGTGTTTGCGGGTGCGTGTTTGCGGGTGCGTGTTTGCGGGTGCGGGTGTGCGTTTGCGGGGTGTGTTTGCGGGTGTGTGTTTGCGTGCGTGTGTTTGCGGGTGCGTGTGTGTTTGCGGGTGCGTGTGTGTTTGCGGGTGCGTGTGTGTTTGCGGGTGCGTGTGTATTTGCGGGTGCGTGTGTTTGCGGGTGCGTGTTTGTGGGTATGTGTTGCGTGTGTGTTTGCGGGCGTGTGTTTGCGGGTGCGGGTGTGTGTTTGCGGGTGTGTGTGTGCGGGGGTGTGTTTGCGGGTGTGTGTTTGCGGGTGTGTGTTTGCGGGTGTGTGTTTGCGGGTGTGTGATTGCGGGTGTGTGTTTGCGGGTGCGTGTGTGTGCGGTTATGTGTTTGCGTGTGTGTGTGTTTGCGTGTGTGTGTGTTTGCGTGTGTGTGTGTTTGCGGGTGTGTGTGTTTGCGGGTGCGTGTTTGTGGGTATGTGTTGCGTGTGTGTTTGCGGGCGTGTGTTTGCGGGTGCGGGTGTGTGTTTGTGGGTGTGTGTTTGCGGGTGTGTGTTTGCGTGTGTGTGTGCGGGTGTGTGTTTGCGGGTGTGTGTTTGCGGGTGTGTGTTTGGGTGTGTGATTGCGGGTGTGTGTTTGCGGGTGCGTGTGTGTGCGGTTATGTGTTTGCGTGTGTGTGTGTTTGCGTGTGTGTGTTTGCGGGTGTGTGTGTTTGCGGGTGTGTGTTTGCGTTTGCGGGTGTGTGTTTGCGGGTGTGTGTTTGCGGGTGTGTGTTTGCGGGTGTGTGTTTGCGGGTGCGTGTGTGTGCGGGTGTGTGTTTGCGTGTGTGTGTGTGTGTTTGCAGGTGTGTGTGTGTGTTTGCGGGTGTGTTTGCGGGTGTGTGTTTGCGTTTGCGTGTTTGCGGGTGTGTGTTTGCGGGTGCGTGTTTGCGGGTGTGTGTTTGCTGGTGCGTGTTTGCGGATGCGTGTTTGCGGGTGCGGGTGTGTGTTTGCGGGGTGTGTTTGCGGGTGTGTGTTTGCGGGTGTGTGTTTGCGGGTGTGTGTTTGCGGGTGCGTGTGTGTTTGCGGGTGCGTGTGTGTTTGCGGGTGTGTGTTTGCGGGTGCGTGTTTGCGGGTGTGTTGCGTGTGTGTGTTTGCGGGCGTGTGTTTGCGGGCGCGTGTTTGCGGGTGTGTGTTTGCGGGTGTGTGTGTGTTTGCGGGTGCGTGTTTGCGGGTGCGTGTTTGTGGGTGTGTGTTTGCGGGTGTGTGTTTGCAGGTGCGGGTGTGTGTTTGCGTGTGTGTGTGTTTGCGGGTGTGTGTTTGCGTGCGTGTGTTTGCGTGTGTGTGTTTGCGGGTGTGTGTGCGTTTGCGGGTGTGTGTGCGTTTGCGGGTGTGTGTGCGTTTGCGGGTGTGTGTGTGTTTGCGGGTGTGTGTGTGTTTGCGGGTGTGTGTGTTTGCGGGTGTGTGTGCGTTTGCGGGTGTGTGTGCGTTTGCGGGTGTGTGTGCGTTTGCGGGTGTGTGTGTGTTTGCGGGTGTGTGTGCGTTTGCGGGTGTGTGTGCGTTTGCGGGTGTGTGTGTGTTTGCGGGTGTGTGTGTGTTTGCGGGTGTGTGTTTGCGTGCGTGTGTTTGCGTGTGTGTGTTTGCGGGTGTGTGTGCGTTTGCGGGTGTGTGCGTTTGCGGGTGTGTGTGCGTTTGCGGGTGTGTGTGTGTTTGCGGGTGTGTGTGTGTTTGCGGGTGTGTGTGTTTGCGGGTGTGTGTGCGTTTGCGGGTGTGTGTGTGTTTGCGGGTGTGTGTGCGTTTGCGGGTGTGTGTGTGTTTGCGGGTGTGTGTGCGTTTGCGGGTGTGTGTGTGTTTGCGGGTGTGTGCGTTTGCGGGTGTGTGTGCGTTTGCGGGTGTGTGTGTGTTTGCGGGTGTGTGTGCGTTTGCGGGTGTGTGTGTGTTTGCGGGTGTGTGTGCGTTTGCGGGTGTGTGTGTTTGCGGGTGTGTGTGCGTTTGCGGGTGTGTGTGTGTTTGCGGGTGTGTGTGTTTGCGGGTGTGTGTGTTTGCGGGTGTGTGTGCGTTTGCGGGTGTGTGTGCGTTTGCGGGTGTGTGCGTTTGCGGGTGTGTGTTTGCGGGTGTGTGTTTGCGGGTGCGTGTTTGCGGGTGCGTGTTTGCGGGTGCGTGTTTGCGGGTGCGGGTGTGTGTTTGCGGGGGTGTGTGTGCGGGTGTGTGTTTGCGGGTGTGTGTTTGCGGGTGTGTGTTTGCGGGTGCGTGTGTGTGTGTGTTTGCGTGTGTGTGTGTTTGCGTGTGTGTGTTTGCGGGTGTGTGTTTGCGTTTGCGGGTGTGTGTTTGCGTGCGTGTGTTTGCGGGTGCGTGCGTGTGTTTGCGGGTGTGTGTGTTTGCGGGTGCGGGTGTGTGTTTGCGGGTGTGTGTGTGTGTTTGCGGGTGTGTGTGTGTTTGCGGGTGTGTTTGCGGGTGTGTGTTTGCGGGTGTGTGTTTGCGGGTGCGGGTGTGTTTGCGGGTGCGGGTGTGTTTGCGGGTGCGTGTGTGTTTGCGGGTGTGTGTTTGCGGGTGTGTGTTTGCGGGTGCGGGTGTGTTTGCGGGTGCGGGTGTGTTTGCGGGTGCGGGTGTGTTTGCGGGTGCGTGTGTGTTTGCGGGTGTGTGTGTGTTTGCGGGTGTGTGTTTGCGGGTGTGTGTTTGCAGGTGCGTGTGTGCGGGTGTGTGTTTGCGTGTGTGTGTGTGTTTGCGGGTGTGTGTTTGCGTGTGTTTGCGGGTGTGTGTTTGCGTGTGTGTTTGCGGGTGTGTGCGTTTGCGTGTGTGCGTTTGCGGGTGTGTGTTTGCGGGTGTGTGTTTGCGGGTGTGTTTGCCGGTGCGTGTTTGCGGGTGCGTGTTTGCGGGTGCGGGTGTGTGTTTGCGGGTGTGTGTTTGCGGGTGTGTGTTTGCGGGTGTGTGATTGCGGGTGTGTGTTTGCGTGTGTGTGTTTGCGGGTGCGTGTGTGTTTGCGGGTGTGTGTTTGCTGGTGCGTGTTTGCGGATGCGTGTTTGCGGGTGCGGGTGTGTGTTTGCGGGGTGTGTTTGCGGGTGTGTGTTTGCGGGTGTGTGTTTGCGGGTGTGTGTTTGCGGGTGCGTGTGTGTTTGCGGGTGCGTGTGTGTTTGCGGGTGTGTGTTTGCGGGTGCGTGTTTGCGGGTGTGTTGCGTGTGTGTGTTTGCGGGCGTGTGTTTGCGGGCGCGTGTTTGCGGGTGTGTGTTTGCGGGTGTGTGTGTGTTTGCGGGTGCGTGTTTGCGGGTGCGTGTTTGTGGGTGTGTGTTTGCGGGTGTGTGTTTGCAGGTGCGGGTGTGTGTTTGCGTGTGTGTGTGTTTGCGGGTGTGTGTTTGCGTGCGTGTGTTTGCGTGTGTGCGTTTGCGGGTGTGTGTGCGTTTGCGGGTGTGTGTGCGTTTGCGGGTGTGTGTGCGTTTGCGGGTGTGTGTGTGTTTGCGGGTGTGTGTGTGTTTGCGGGTGTGTGTGTTTGCGGGTGTGTGTGCGTTTGCGGGTGTGTGTGTTTGCGGGTGTGTGTGCGTTTGCGGGTGTGTGTGTGTTTGCGGGTGTGTGTGCGTTTGCGGGTGTGTGTGCGTTTGCGGGTGTGTGTGTGTTTGCGGGTGTGTGTGTGTTTGCGGGTGTGTGTTTGCGTGCGTGTGTTTGCGTGTGTGTGTTTGCGGGTGTGTGTGCGTTTGCGGGTGTGTGCGTTTGCGGGTGTGTGTGCGTTTGCGGGTGTGTGTGTGTTTGCGGGTGTGTGTGTGTTTGCGGGTGTGTGTGTTTGCGGGTGTGTGTGCGTTTGCGGGTGTGTGTGTGTTTGCGGGTGTGTGTGCGTTTGCGGGTGTGTGTGTGTTTGCGGGTGTGTGTGCGTTTGCGGGTGTGTGTGTTTGCGGGTGTGTGCGTTTGCGGGTGTGTGTGCGTTTGCGGGTGTGTGTGTGTTTGCGGGTGTGTGTGCGTTTGCGGGTGTGTGTGTGTTTGCGGGTGTGTGTGCGTTTGCGGGTGTGTGTGTTTGCGGGTGTGTGTGCGTTTGCGGGTGTGTGTGTGTTTGCGGGTGTGTGTGTTTGCGGGTGTGTGTGTTTGCGGGTGTGTGTGCGTTTGCGGGTGTGTGTGCGTTTGCGGGTGTGTGCGTTTGCGGGTGTGTGTTTGCGGGTGTGTGTTTGCGGGTGCGTGTTTGCGGGTGCGTGTTTGCGGGTGCGTGTTTGCGGGTGCGGGTGTGTGTTTGCGGGGGTGTGTGTGCGGGTGTGTGTTTGCGGGTGTGTGTTTGCGGGTGTGTGATTGCGGGTGTGTGTTTGCGGGTGCGTGTGTGTGTGTGTTTGCGTGTGTGTGTGTTTGCGGGTGTGTGTTTGCGGGTGTGTGTTTGCGTTTGCGGGTGTGTGTTTGCGTGCGTGTGTTTGCGGGTGCGTGCGTGTGTTTGCGGGTGTGTGTGTTTGCGGGTGCGGGTGTGTGTTTGCGGGTGTGTGTGTGTGTTTGCGGGTGTGTGTGTTTGCGGGTGTGTTTGCGGGTGTGTGTTTGCGGGTGTGTGTTTGCGGGTGCGGGTGTGTTTGCGGGTGCGGGTGTGTTTGCGGGTGCGTGTGTGTTTGCGGGTGTGTGTTTGCGGGTGTGTGTTTGCGGGTGCGGGTGTGTTTGCGGGTGCGGGTGTGTTTGCGGGTGCGGGTGTGTTTGCGGGTGCGTGTGTGTTTGCGGGTGTGTGTGTGTTTGCGGGTGTGTGTTTGCGGGTGTGTGTTTGCAGGTGCGTGTGTGCGGGTGTGTGTTTGCGTGTGTGTGTGTGTTTGCGGGTGTGTGTTTGCGTGTGTTTGCGGGTGTGTGTTTGCGTGTGTGTTTGCGGGTGTGTGCGTTTGCGTGTGTGCGTTTGCGGGTGTGTGTTTGCGGGTGTGTGTTTGCGGGTGTGTTTGCCGGTGCGTGTTTGCGGGTGCGTGTTTGCGGGTGCGGGTGTGTGTTTGCGGGTGTGTGTTTGCGGGTGTGTGATTGCGGGTATGTGTTTGCGTGTGTGTGTTTGCGGGTGCGTGTGTGTTTGCGGGTGTGTGTTTGCGTGTGTGTGTTTGCGGGTGTGTGTTTGCGGGTGCGTGTGTGTGTTTGCGGGTGTGTGTTGGCGGGTGTGTGTTTGCGGGTGCGTGTGTGTGTTTGCGGGGGTGTGTGTTTGCGTGTGTGTGTTTGCGGGTGTGTGTTTGCGGGTGTGTGTTTGCGGGTGTGTGTTTGCGGGTGTGTGTTTGCGGGTGCGTGTGTGTTTGCGTGTGTGTGTTTGCGTGTGTGTGTTTGCGTGTGTGTGTTTGCGGGTGTGTGTTTGCGGGTGCGGGTGTGTGTTTGCGGGTGCGGGTGTGTGTTTGCGGGTGTGTTTGCGGGTGTGTGTGTGTTTGCGGGTGTGTGTTTGCGTTTGCGGGTGTGTGTTTGCGGGTGTGTGTGTGTTTGCGGGTGCGTGTTTGCGGGTGTGTGTGTGTTTGCGGGTGTGTGTTTGCGGGTGTGTGTTTGCGTTTGCGGGTGCGTGTTTGCGGGTGTGTGTTTGCGGGTGTGCGTTTGCGTTTGCGGGTGTGTGCGTTTGCGGGTGTGTGTTTGCGGGTGCGTGTTTGCGGGTGCGTGTTTGCGGGTGTGTGTTTGCGTTTGCGGGTGTGTGTTTGCGGGTGTGTGTTTGCGGGTGTGTGTTTGCGGGTGTGTGTTTGCGTTTGCGGGTGTGTGTTTGCGTTTGCGGGCGTGTTTGCGGGTGTGTGTGTGTGCGGGTGTGTGTATGTGTTTGCGGGTGTGTGTGTGTGTTTGCGTTTGCGGGTGTGTGTTTGCGGGTGTGTGTGTGTGTTTGCGGGTGTGTGTGTGTTTGCGTTTGCGGGTGTGCGTTTGCGGGTGTGTGTGTTTGCGTTTGCGGGTGTGTGTTTGCGGGTGTGTGTGTGTGTTTGCGGGTGTGTGTGTGTTTGCGTTTGCGGGTGTGTGTTTGCGGGTGTGTGTGTGTGTTTGCGGGTGTGTGTGTGTTTGCGTTTGCGGGTGTGCGTTTGCGGGTGTGTGTGTGTGTTTGCGTTTGCGGGTGTGCGTTTGCGGGTGTGTGTGTGTTTGCGTTTGCGGGTGTGCGTTTGCGGGTGTGTGTGTGTTTGCGTGTGTGTTTGCGTTTGCGGGTGTGTGTGTGTTTGCGGGTGTGTGTGTGTTTGCGTTTGCGGGTGTGCGTTTGCGGGTGTGTGTGTGTGTTTGCGTTTGCGGGTGTGCGTTTGCGGGTGTGTGTTTGCGGGTGTGTGTTTGCGGGTGTGTGTGTGTTTGCGTTTGCGGGTGTGCGTTTGCGGGTGTGCGTTTGCGGGTGTGTGTTTGCGGGTGTGTGTGTGTGTTTGCGTTTGCGGGTGTGCGTTTGCGGGTGTGTGTTTGCGGGTGTGTGTTTGCGGGTGTGTGTTTGCGGGTGCGTGTGTGTTTGCGTTTGCGTGTGTGTGGACAGCTCTAACCTGCAGCCACTAACCGCGTGCGTGTTTTAACCGTGTCTTTGCCGTTCCGTGCAGATGACCCGGGCCTGGAGCTCCCTGGTGGAACCGCGACTGATCGTCACTCACCCCGAGGCTGGCCTGACCCTGCCCGCCTGCTGACCGCACCATCACCGTGTCCTCACCCCCGGGGGTCACAGTCTGACCACCCCCTGACCCCACCAAGGCCCACCCCCCCTCCCCCGGGGTCACTGGCTGTGGGATCCGCGGGGTCGGGGGTCGCGGCTGCTTTTAAATGACCAGCGGGATTGGATTGTTGCTGACGCGACCGTGTGAATTGTTGAATAAATGTGTTTTTATAATTCCTGCTTCTAGTTTTCTGTTGCATGTTGCAGCACACGCGTGTTCAGTGTGTAAGAGTGAAGCTATGGATGCAGCTCTGCAGATAACTGCCACTACCCTCGTCCCTGGCACCCGTGCAGTCCATCGTCAGCGCAGCCCCGGCACCCATGTAGCACCACTGCCCCTTGTGGTCAGGGCAGGGGGTGAACTTGATCCCCAGGGGTCAGGGTGCAGACAGTGTCCACTCTGCCAACCACGGGTCAGCCGGCGTCCTCCACTCACCCGCAACTGTCACCCCACTGCCCGGTGACCCTTGCCCTGTTGCGATGACCTTTGCCCCGGCATGGTGACCCTGCGGCAAGGTGACCTTTGCCCCGGCACGGTGGCCAGATGTCCATTTGTCCGGCGGTGTTTGGTCAGGTTGTACCGGGACCTCTGCTCCTGTGTTCCGTGACCCACGCTCCATGGATCATCACCACCCCGCCCTCTCGTAGAGTCAGAGTGATATAGCCTGGAAACAGGCCCTTCAGCCCAACTTGTCCACACCGGCCAACATGTCCCAGCTACACTGGTCCCACCTGCCTGCATTTGGCCAATATCCCTCCACACCTGTCCTATCCATGTACCTATCTAATTGCTTCTTAAACGTTGGGATAGTCCCCAGCCTCAACTACCTCCTCTGGCAGCTCGTTCCATACACCCACCACCCTTTGTGTGAAAAAGTTACCCCTCGGATTCCTATTAAATCTTTTTCCCCTTCACCTTAAACCTGTGTCCTCTGGTCCTCGCTTCCCCTACTCTGGGCAAGAGACTCTGATCTATTCCTCTCATGATGTTATACACCTCTATAAGATCATATAAACCTCTCAGCGATCGGTGACTTCACACCGAGCTCCCTGTGTTCCTTGGCACTGCCAAGGCCGCACCATTCACCATGGATGTCCAATCCGGCAGCATCCTCGTAGGGTTCAACTCCACCTCCTGTAACCCAGAATGACTGCTCGTAGCGGGCCTGGTGTAGGTGGGACAGTCCCTGTGTAGACCACTGCTCACCGTGTCGTCACCACCACACCTGTTGCCGGACAGTCCAGATAGTAACATAGAAAATAGGTGCAGGAGTACCCCCATTCCTGCTTTCTCCCCATATCCCTTGATTCCGTTAGCCCTAAGAGCTGAATCCAACTCTCTTGAAAACATCCAGTGAATCGGCCTCCACTGCCTTCTGTGGCAGAGAATTCCACAGATTCACAACTCTCTGGGTGAAAAAGTTTTCCTCATCTCAGTCCTAAATGGCCGACCCCTTATTCTTAACCTGTGAACCCTGGTTCTGGACTCCCCCAACATCGGGAACATTTTTTCCTGCATCTAGCCTGTCCGATCCCTGCAGAATGTTATATGTTTCTATCAGATCCCCTCTCATCCTAAATTCCAGTGAATACAAGCCCAGTCGCCCCATTGTTTATGTGAGACTCTGGGCCAGGCCAGAGCTGCCAGAGTGGCCACACTGGGTGTAAGCCCCAGCGCTGGGTCAGCTTTTGTTTTCATCACATTCACCCAGCTACGATGAACAGCTTTGTTTTGCATGAGATCCAATTAGATCAAACATACACAAATACATTGGATAAGGGGGAGAAGGCAGTAGAATGGGGTTGAGGGAAAGGTAGAGCAGCCATGATTGAATGGTGGAGTAGACTTGATGGGCCGAATGGCCAAATTCTGCTCCTATGTCTTATGGTCTTACACAAACTCCAGTCCAATAGGTGGAACAAAGGGGAAGATACAGAGTGCAGAATATAGTTCTCAGCATTGTAGCGCATCAGTTCCACAGACAAAGTCCAATGTCCGCAATGGGGTAGAGGTGAATCGGACAGTACCCTAGATTATGCAGTCATACAGTGATACAGTGTGGAAGCAAGCCCTTCGGCCCAACCTGCCCACACCGGCCAACATATACTCGCTAGAATTTAGGAGATTGAGGGGGGATCTTATAGAAACTTACAAAATTCTTATGGGGTTGGACAGGCTAGATGCAGGAAGATTGTTCCCAATGTTGGGGAAGTCCAGGACAAGGGGTCACAGCTTAAGGATAAGGGGGAAATCCTTTAAGACCAAGATGAGAAAAACATTTTTCACACAGAGAGTGGTGAATCTCTGGAACTCTCTGCCACAGAGGATAGTTGAGGCCAGTTCATTGGCTATATTTAAGAGGGAGTTAGATGTGGCTAAATGGATCAGGGGGTATGGAGAGAAGGTAGGTACGGGATACTGAGTTGGATGATCAGCCATGATCATATTGAATGGCGGTGCAGGCTCGAAGGGCCGAATGGCCTACTCCTGCACCTATTTTCTATGTATCTATGTATATCCCAGCAACGCGTTTGGTCCATAACCCTCCAAACCTGTCTATCCATGTACCTGTCTAACTGTTTCTTAAATGTTGGGATCATCCCAGCCTCAACTACCTCCTCTGGCAGCTCGTTCCATACACCCACCACCCTTTGTGTGGAAAAGTTACCCTCACATTCCTATTAAATCTTCTCCCCTTCACCTTAAACCAATATCCTCTGTGGTAACAACTCACAAGGTCATAAGGAATAGGAGTATAATTAGGCCATTCGGCCCAACAAGTCTACTCTGCCATTCAATCATGGCGGATCATCTCTCCCTCCTAACCCCATTCTCTGCATAACCTTTGACACCTGTACTAATCAGGGTTCTATCTATCTTCGCCTTAAAAAATAATTACTGACTTGGCCTCTCTGGCTGTCTGTGGCACATCCTTCCTCAGATATGGTGCCCAGAATTGCTCACAATATTCCAAATGTGGCCTGACCAGTGCCTTATAGAGCCTCAGTATTACTTCCCTGTTTTTGTATACAAGCCCTCTTGAAATAAATGCTAGCATTGAGTTTGCTTTCTTTACTACCGATTCGACTTCAGATTAACTTTTTGAGAATCCTGCACCAACTCCCAAGTCCCTTTGCTCCTCCGATTTCTGGATTCTCTCCCCATTTAGAAAATAGTCGACGCCTTTATTCCTCCGACCCAAATGCACAACTCCACACTTTGCTACTCTCCCAACCTGTCCAAATCCTTCTGCAGAGTCCCTGCTTTCTCTACACTACCTGCCCTTCCAGCTTTTTTCGTATCATCCACAAACTTGGCCACAAAGCCTTCAATCCCCTCGTCCAAATCATTAATATACAACGTGAAGAGCAGCGGCCCCAGCACCGACCCCTGCGGAAGGAACTCCGCTAGTCACTGGCAGCCAACCAGAAAAAGCCCCCTTTATTGCCACTTTGTCTTCTGCCATCCAGCCAACCTGCTATCCACACTGGTATCTGCCCTTTGATACCGTGGGCAGATACTAACATGGATAGCATCTCCCTAAGCAGCCTAACGTGTGGCATCTGATCAAAGGCTGACTGAAAATCTAAGTAAACAACATCTACTGACTCTCCTTTGTCTGTCCTGCTATTTACATCTTCAAAGAATTCCAGCAAATTTGTCAAGTAAGACCTCCCCTTCACTCTGTAATCTCATCCTTTATAATAAACAAAGATCTTACCGACAACCAAAGTCTAAGACTAACCGGCCTATGTCCCACTATTCTGTCTTGCTCCCTCATTATGCAGCGGGGTAATATTGCCAATTTTCCAATCATCTAGAACCACTCCTGGACTCTAGTTATTCCTGAAATATCACTGTCAATGCCTCCACAATCTCTACAGCCACCTCTTTCAGAACCCTAGGGTGCAGTCCATCTGGCCCAGCTGACCTATCCGGTAAACAGTGCGGAAACAGGCCCTTCGGCCCAACTCATGCATGCTGACCAAGATGCCCCATCTACACTAGTCCCACCTGCCCATGTTTGGCCCATATCTCTCTAAACCTTTCCTTTCCATGTATCTGTTTGAAATGTTGTTATAGTCCTGTCTCAACTACCTCCTCTGTGCGTTCCATGCACCCACCACCCTCTGTGTGGAAAAAGTTACCTCTCGGGGTCCCTATTAAATCTTTCCCCCTTTCACCTTAAACCCATGTTCTCTGGTTTTTGATTCCCCTACTCTGGGCAAATTACTTTGTACATTCCCTTTCCCTCTTCTCTTCATGATCTTATACACCTCAAAATATCGGCCCTCATCCTAAACTCCAAGGAATAGAGTCCTGACTTCTATATTCAGTATCCTGATTGACAAAGGCCAATATACTGATAGCCTTCTTGACCACCCTGTCTACCTGTGACACCACTTTAAGGAACTGTGTACCTGCGCTCCTAGATCCCTCTGCTCAACTATTTATTCAGATATAGCTCCGTCTCCTGCCACCTGCAGAAGTTTTCGCATGGCTCTGTAATTGTGGGCTGCATCAGTGAGGGGAGGGAAGCTGAATACAGAAGTGTAGTCAACGACTTTGTTGAGTGGTGTGGGCTGAATCACCTGCAGCTCAACACCGGCAAGACTAAGGAGTTAGTGGTGGACTTATGGAGGAGAGGAACATTCCTGTCCCCATCAATGGTGTGGATGTGCAGTTTACCAGGGAGTACAAGTACCTTGGAGTTTACCTGGACAGTAAACTGGACTGTTCCAGGAACGCTGAGGCCCTGTACAAGAAGGGACAGAGCCAGCTGTACATTATGAGGAAGTTCTGCTCTTTCAACATCTGCAGTGACATGCTGCAGATGTTCCACCAATCGGTGGTGGCCAGTGCCATCTTCTTCATTGCCGTGTGTTGGGGCAGCAGGGCGAAGGCCGCTGACACCAATAGGATCAACAAACTCATCAGGAAGCCTGGCTCCGTCCTGGGGGTTAGTACATGGGAGGTGGTCTTGGAGGGGAGGATGCTCCTCAAACTGTGGAGCATCCTGGACAATACAGCTCACCCCCTCCATGACACACTGGTCAACCTGAGGAGCACCTTCAGTAACAGACTGGTTCCACCAAGATGCAGCACAGAACGCCACAGGAGATCCTTCTTCCCTGTGGCTATCAAACTGTACAACTCCTCCCTCTTCTGTCACCCACCCCACACCCCACCCCCCCCCCCACCCCCCACCTCCACAACCCCCCTCCCCAATCTTTGCACATCCCCAATCCTGAACTTTCTCACATTCATTTCACTAAGGGCTTGGACAGGCTAGATGCAGGAAACATGTTCCCCATGTTGGGGGAGTCCAGAACCAGGGGTCACAGTTTAAGAATACGGGGTAGGCCATTTAGGACTGAGATGAGGAAAACACTTCTTCACCCAGAGAGTTGCGAATCTGTGGAATTCTCTGCCACAGAAGGCAGTGGAGGCCGGTTTCACTGGATGTTTTCAAGAGAGAGTTAGATTTAACTCTTAGGCTAACAGGGGATATGGGGAAAAAGCAGGATCGGGGTACTGATTGTGGATGATCAGCCGTGATCATATTGAATGGCGGTGCTGGCTCGAAGGGCCGAATGGCCTGCTCCTGCACCTATTGTCTATGTTTCATATGTCTTGTGTTTTATGTTGTTGGCAGACTAATTTCCATCCTGGGATAAATAAAGTTCTATCTATCGGGACCACACTCCCCGGGGGCTGCCCTCATCTGCATCCAACCCTTTGCCATTCCTTGGCCCCGCTGGTCAAGATCAAAGATCGTAGAAGGTCGTGGAAGATCGCTCTATGATCTATGATCAAGATTTTGCTGTTATCTTTGTTGACTACACATGACTGCACTAGATGTATAAAACACGGGGGGGGAGGGCATTGGTTGTGCAGCGCTGGGATCGTCACTGCATGGGTCTGTCTGCTGCTGCAGCAATGGTGCCGCGTTGCTAGGCGCGGGGGGGGGGGGGGGGGAGCTGCTGCATTGGAGCTGAATTCGATGCCCCAGTTCTCTGCTTTTCTTTTGCATTGATTGTGCATCAAAGGCTGAGCCGGCGGATGCTGCATTGGTGCCGTTAGTCTGCCCGTTGTGCCGCACCGCTGCTGCACCAGCCGCCGGCAGCTGCATTGGTGCCGAGGGTCTGTCTGCCTCCCTGCCTGCCTGGCTTTGTGCTGCATCGCTGCGGTGCGGGTTTGCGGCAGCGGGGAGCGGGGAGCCGGGAGCCGGGAGCGGGGGAGCGGGGGGAGCGGGGAGCCGGGAGCCGGGAGCGGGGGAAGCCGGGGAGCCGGGAGCCGGGAGCGGGGAGCGGGGAGCCGGGGAGCCGGGAGCCAGGAGCGGGGGAGCCGGGAGCCGGGAGCCAGGAGCGGGGGAGCCGGGAGCGGGGGAGCGGGGAGCCGGGAGCGGGGGAGCCGGGAGCCGGGAGCGGGGAGCGGGAAGCCGGGAGCGGGGAGCCGGGAGCCAGGAGCGGGGGAGCGGGGAGCGGGGAGCGGGGGAGCGGGGAGCGGGGAGCGGGGAGCCGGGGAGCCGGGAGCCAGGAGCGGGGGAGCCGGGAGCCAGGAGCGGGGGAGCCGGGAGCCGGGAGCGGGGAGCGGGAAGCCGGGAGCGGGGGAGCCGGGAGCGGGAGCCAGGAGCGGGGGAGCGGGGAGCGGGGGAGCGGGGAGCGGGGAGCCGGGAGCGGGGGAGCGGGGAGCCGGGGAGCCGGGAGCCAGGAGCGGGGGAGCCGGGAGCCGGGAGCCAGGAGCGGGGGAGCCGGGAGCGGGGGAGCGGGGAGCCGGGAGCGGGGGAGCCGGGAGCCGGGAGCCGGGAGCGGGGAGCGGGAAGCCGGGAGCGGGGAGCCAGGAGCGGGGGAGCGGGGGAGCGGGGAGCGGGGGAGCGGGGAGCCGGGAGCCGGGAGCCAGGAGCGGGGGAGCCGGGAGCCAGGAGCGGGGGAGCCGGGAGCCGGGAGCCGGGAGCGGGGAGCGGGAAGCCGGGAGCGGGGAGCCGGGAGCGGGGAGCCAGGAGCGGGGGAGCGGGGGAGCGGGGAGCCGGGAGCGGGGAGCCAGGAGCGGGGGAGCGGGGAGCGGGGAGCCGGGAGCGGGGGAGCGGGGAGCCGGGAGCGGGGGAGCCAGGAGCGGGGGAGCGGGGAGCGGGGAGCGGGGGAGCCGGGAGCGGGGAGCCGGGAGCGGGGGAGCGGGGAGCGGGAAGCCGGGAGCGGGGAGCCGGGAGCGGGGAGCCAGGAGCGGGGGAGCGGGGGGAGCGGGGGAGCGGGGAGCCGGGAGCCGGGGAGCGGGGAGCGGGAAAGCCGGGAGCGGGGAGCC
>JAXLNO010000272.1:0-55119 GCA_038087875.1 Malacoraja senta | reverse complement strand
GTAAGTGAGCAAGGACATTACAGACGGGATATGGAAAACTGTAAGGTCGTATATTTTGGTGCACAGAATGCAGAAGTGGATACAGAAATGAATATTAATATCACTCAATCTCTCACTATTTAACAATGCACTATTGTTACATAGTGAGAGATTGAGTAATGTTAATATTCAAAGGGATCTAATTATGCTTGTACATTGATCACTGATGGCCAACAAGTAAGTGCAGCAAACAATTAGAAGGGCAAATAATAAATTAATCTTTATTACGAGAGGATTTAAATATCAAAGTTATACTGGAATTGTAAAGGTCCTTGATGAAATGATGTATGTAGTTTTGTTAGAATTTAATGTCCTTATCAAATAGAGGGTATACATGCCATGCCTATGTTTTTATGTAGTTGTGTGTCTTGTTGCTTTTTTGGTATGTCTGTATGGTAAATCAAATTCCTTGTATGTTTTTACATACTTGACTAATAAATTAATTACAATTACAATTATAAGGAATGCTGCAAAGATTCAGTCGACTGAGATCTGTACTGGGACATTATATTGTGATAAATATAAATGAATTGGATGTAAATGTAGATGGGTTAGTTATTAAGTTTGTAGATGACACCAAATTTAGTGTAGATACAGAGAGTAAGGAACGTAGTTAAAGTGTACTAGGGGATATGGGCAGAGGATTGGCAGGTGGAGTTTACTGAGCAAGTATGAGGTGTTCCACTTTGTTAGGTTAAATGTAAGGGGAGAGTATACAGTTAGTGGCAAAACCCTTAACAGGTGAGCAGATGAATTTGGGATCCAAGTCCATGCCTCCCTAAGAGTAGCAAAAAAAGTAGATAGAGTGGTAAAGGAGGTGTATGTTATTCTTGCCTTCATCAGTCAGGGCGTTGAGTTAGTATTTTCCACGGAATGGTAGAGGTAGAGAGGAGACCTCATAGAAGTATATAAAATTCTAATAGGCAGAGATAGGGTAAATAATTAGAAACTTGGAAAACGTTCCGAGGATGGACATGTGAAGGACTAAAGCATAGCTTTAAGGTGAGAGGGACTACGTTTAAAGAAGATGTGCGGGGCAAGTCTTTTGTACAGAGGGTGGTGAGTGCCTGGAATTCGCTGCCAGGGATGGTGGTGGGGCCAGGTAAGATAGTGGCATTTAAGAGCCTTCTATTTAAGCGTATGGAAGAGCATGGGATTAGAGGGATATGGATCACATGCACACAGAATAGATTAGTTCGGAAGAGATATTGTGGGCTGATGGACCTGTTCCTGTGTTGTTTGAGGGGAAATTGATGATTGTGGAACTGTATTCTGCAGAGATTAGAAGAGTTAGATCCGAACTCATTGAAACAAGCCCAATTCTTAAATGGATTGAGAGGATATGGGGCTAAAGAGCTGAGGGGGGCACATTCTGATTTTAAAAAAGGGGTTGGCCATTTAGGTTTGAGATGAGGAGAAATGTCTTCACTCAGAGCACAGTGTAGCTTAAGAATTCTCTATCCAAAGGGCTGTGGAGCCTCAGTCATTGTGTTCAACCAAAAAAAAGATAAGTAGTTATATAGACTGTAAGGGAATAGTAAGATTATATGAGAACTTACCCAAGTTTGAAGTTTGATCTTTATTTTATGAGGAGTTACGTAGGTGATTACGTGAAGAA
This sequence comes from Malacoraja senta, assembly GCA_038087875.1. Classification (NCBI taxonomy): domain Eukaryota; kingdom Metazoa; phylum Chordata; class Chondrichthyes; order Rajiformes; family Rajidae; genus Malacoraja; species Malacoraja senta. The sequence continues at coordinate 53,462 of JAXLNO010000272.1, read as the reverse complement.
CCCCGCCAGTGCGCCTGCGCGTCAATCTTCAAAGCAGCGATGTGAAATCACAAAAAACAACAACCGAAGTAATATAGTCTCATAATAAAACGAGTAATACAAGAAGTTCCATCTGACCTTTATGATAGAGGGTAGGGTCGTGGCGGGCACGTAATCATCTACGTAACTCCTCATAAAATAAAGATCAAACTTCAAACTTAGGTAAGTTCTCGTTTAATCTTACTATTTTACTTCGGAGTCACGTGAGTGACTGCGTGAAGATTTTAAAGCTTTGTGATTTCATGCCGTGGATCAATCCCGGCTTCTCACTGCATTGATTGACTCGGAACGAGAAATAATCAATCATGCATTCATAATAACATTTGTACCACAAATGCAGTAATTCATTTCAATAATGAAATTAATCAGATCCCCTTTAAACAGAGGAATTTACACAGAACTTAAAATAGTTTCTGCAAACAATCCCGCATTAACAATAGGCCGATGGTAAAAATGTTGAAACATCAACTCATTGGACCACCCAGCGGCTGCAAGGATATGGTCGACGGGGACGTCTTTTGCCCTGTCCGCCGACGTTTCTGCTGCCCTAGTCGAGTGAGACGTAAAAACATAAGTGTTAATACCAGCAGCTGTTAAGACTTCTTTTATCCATCTGGAAATAGTCTGTATTGAAACTCTCTTGTGTGGTTTCTTGTGTGTGATCAACAACCCAGTTTCCGTATTTCTCAAATTCTTTGCGACCTCAATGTATTGTAACAAATATGTCTTAATACCGAGACAAGGATCATTTGGATATACTGCTAGTATAATTTTAAATCCTGTCACACCTGGCCTAATTTGCTTTAGTAGGTCATAGATATAGAATGTAACCTTATCTTCAGTTACTTCCATACTGTCTATTTGTAATTTTCCAAGTGTTTGCACTCGTTGTGCTGTCACTCATGCCATAAGCATTAATACTTTCATACTGAGCTTAGCCAAAGGTAAAGACACACTTGATGACCATTCACGAAGTAGTTTCAGTACCACACTTACATCCCAGATTGTCATGTACCTAGGTTTCGGTGGTTTGGAATTAAAGATTCCTTTCATTAGTCTGGAAACAATTGGGTATGACCCAATTGGGTTTCTTTCTGACTCCAGAACCAAATATGAGGACAATGCACTTCTGGCTGAATTAATTGCACTACAACTCAGACCTTCATCATAATAAAGTTTTGACAGAAATTCTAAACATTTGAAATATCTGCAGTACTTTATTGCACATTCTTTTGTACACAGAACTCTTCCCATTTCTTAATATAAGACAGGTACTGTTTTTGAGTGCTCTTTCTCCAGGCTGCCGTAAGCATGTCCACAGTACGCTCAGACAGTCCTCGTCCCAGAAAAGGCATTCTTAAAACCTGCAAATCAACAAATCCAAACAATCATATAATGGATGTTGTTACCCTGTTACAGGGTGCAGCAATAAATTACTCCTTTTTGGGACTAATTCTAATATCAACGGATACCATGGCTGTGTAGGCCAATCTGGTACTACCAATACCCTTGAAGCAGCATCTTGCCTGATTTTAAGCAAACATTGGCTTATGAGGAAGAAAGGTGGAAATATATATGAAAACATACCACCCCAATGTAGCGAGAAAGCATCAATCGCCACTGCTCCTGAATCTGGTTTCCATGAGACATATCTCGATAGCTGATGATTCAAGTCGATGTCGGGCATTCCAAATCTGATTACTATATCATTGAATACCTCTTGATTCAACATCCATTCTTTATTATCATGGAACTTTCGTGACCTGGTGTCTGCTATCGTGTTCATTCTACCTGGTAAATAGATAGCTGAAATCCAAATGTTCTGTTGAATACACCAAGACCAAAGTTGATTTAACTATTTTGTCACATGACACCAACTTAATTCCACCCATATCATTAATATAGGCAACTGCTGTTGTGTTTATTAATTTTAACTTGAACCTTCCTTTTAGTTGTGTTAGAACCACAAGTTTGGAGTCCATAGAAACCTCCTAAAAGCTCCAAATAGGTAATTCCCCATGTCTGCAGTAACTATTACTCTTCCTGATTCCATCTGCCTCCGCAGCTAGATGTTAAGTCAGTTGCACCCCATCCTAGTGCACTGGCATCAGTTTGTAATATCATGGAAGGTTGTTCAATCAGCACTTTGCCTGAACTGCTTGAGACATGTAGAATCCACCACTGCAGATTAGAAACAGCATTTGTTGTTACTTGCATGGTTCTATCAAAAATGAGCAGCATTTATTCTCAGTGCCTGTTCTTCTCTGCAGCTGTTGATAATGTAATGGTCCGTACTGGATTGCTGGGAATCTACTAATTTTCCCAGTACTCGAGCCACCTGTCTGATTAGAGGTTTTTGCTCGTTTAACAGATTACTGCAATCTTTAATCAACTCCACCCTTTTTTCACTGGGCAAAGTAATTTGCATTTGGGCTGAATCAATTGTGAACCCCAAATAATCAATTGAGGTACATGTTTTTAACCTTGATTTCTTTGGATGAATTTAGAAACCCCCAAACTTTCAAAAGTTTGATTTCATAACTGCAACTGATGCTTCTGTTGACTGATTTGTCCTTCCTATAATCAGGACATCATCCAGGTATGCCATTGGTACATGCACATGGCTCTCAGCAACCCCAGAATTGATTTTAACAATTTTATGAATATTCTGGGAGCGAACGTTAACCCATTAGGCAGAGCTTTGAACTGCCCTAATTGGTTCATCCATTTAAATTTTAAGATACTTCATATCTTGCAAGTGAACAGACACTGAACAAAAGGATTCAGACTTGTCAAGTCTATAATCATCCTACATCCTCCATCCTTTTTTGATCGAGGGAATATATTTGACCCAAATTGGTGAATTTGGTAGACTGATTCTTCAAAAACACCTTTTATATGTAGGGTTTTGAAGCGCAACTTGAACCTCCATTACTTCGCAAAGTGGAGAGTTCTGCTAAGAACATGCTGGACAGGCAAATCATAATTTGGATTGAATTCAATTCGAAATCCTTGTATATTATTCAGAATGACCACATCTGAAGTAATCTTCTTCCAATGTTTATAGAAGAGACGTAATCTGCCTCCAACTTTTGGACTTAATCCAGTTAGTATGTTCCCATGAGAACCAGGTCCACGTACCACTCGAGTCATTTGAGTATTCTGAGATCCCTGGATTCTCCCGGAAGCACCACCACTCCCGCTGCAGGCCGCAAGCTACGTCCCTGCGTTGATGAGCGACTTGGTCCTGGTCTAGGATCCGTATGACGTCTGAAAGGATACTTCCTCTTTACAGACTTTGTAACCATTGATGTTTTTATCAATCCTGTTTTCGCTTCATCTTCCAACTCTTTAATACGTCTCCCGAGATCCTCTCCAAAGAGTAAGTTGGGTAATTGTATATTACTTGGTTTGCAGAGTGCTGCGAATTTCGGATTCATAGTAGGCCGTATAGCACCTTCCTCAGATAATTGATCTCGAAGTGGGTGCTGCATAGCAACCCCAGTGCTTCCTGATGCAACTTCGTCATCTCTTGGCTGTTATCTGCTATTCTGGTAAAAGCAGTAATTCCAGAACCCAGCAGCTTTAATATTCTCTGCAACTGATTCCAGATAATTTGGTTCACTGCTTCTGCTTTCAGCAACCCACAGTTACTTGGGGTCTCCTACTTTCTTGCAGTCTCATCCATCTCCTGCTGTTCCAGCTGATGGTAAACCAAGTAATTTATTAAGGAGGCCAGTTCTTCTCCTAATGCTCTCCTGACCCTGACGGGGCAGCGAATCCTACTGCCAGGGGGTGGAACATCTGGCAGCTGCCGTTCATCGCCTTGTACAGCCTCACCGTCAGAGTCGGGGTCTGAAATCTCATGACCCGTAGCACGCTCCTCATCCCTGAGGCTGCATTCCATCAGCCCTGAGCCAGGTGCTGTTAAGCTGCTTCCAGCAACTTGGATTTCAGTACACTCCTTCCTGAGTGAACTTTGCTCCAACGGCCTATGTAAAAGGCTTTCTATTTGGGCAATACGCTCGAAAGCAGTATCTAGCCCTGTACCAGGAGCTGTTTGAGCTGCTTCCAGCAGCTTGGCTTTCAGTACACTCCTCCCTGAGTGAACTTTGCTCCAACAGCCTATGTAAAAGGCTTTCTATATAGGGTGCAAAAGTACTTTAAAAAAAAAAATTAAAAAAAATTGAGGTCAGGTAAGGGGGGATGATAGTTGAAGAGTTGGTATGTCCCATTTACGTAATGCTCATAAAAATATTTGTTTCTCTCTTTTTCCTCTTTCTCTTTCTCTTTCTTTTCTAGGGCCTATTTCTTAACTTTTTCTTGAGTTTTTAATTTTGCTCTTATAGGGTCTTCGTCCTTTTTTGTTGTCACATTTTCGACACTTTCACTTTTTCCTTCACTTTCTTCTTTCTTTCAATCTTTTCCTTTTCTAGTGTAAAAAATAAATGGAGTACATTAATTGTAAGAAGATATAAATGACGAGTACTATGCGGTTGTAATGTAATGTACTTCTAATAAATAAAAATGTTTTTTTTTAAAAAAGGCTTTCTATTTGGGCAATACGCTCGAAAGCAGTATCTAGCCCTGGAGCTTCTTCATTGCCTGGGACTCCCTCCGTGGGCCGTTGGGATTTAAACTTTGTCTTTTGCCCGACAGGCGCTGACTGTGTTTTCACCAGCCCCAGGTCCACAGTCGCTATGCTCACCGCTGGCGACTGTACCAGGGTTTAGAGGCGGTTGGTCTCTAACCGCGGACTCCCGACTTTCTCGACTTTCTGTCGGCTGTGTCGCTCGCCTCTTCCCCCTGTCCGTTTTTTTCCCATGGCGTCTGTGGAAAAAATCCCCATAGACCCACAGTAAACGGACCTGGAAAACATGAAAAACGTTTTTACTTACCTTGTAGTTGAAAAACTACAAACCACTGGAGGAGCTCTGCTCCTCACGTACGTTTGCGTCAAGGCGTCTGACGTAATGACGCGCAGGCGCACTGGCGGGGTTCTTCACGTAGTCACTCATGTGACTCCGAAGTAAAATCAAGGAAAATGCCAATAGTGTAGGAAAATGACACTGAGGTTGAATATCATCCTCATTTATGATGAATAGTGAGATAGACTTAAAGGGCTGGATGGATGGCCACCTGCGCTTCTGTTTCTTTTGGTTCATCTGGAAATCTGTCTTGAACTGGTACTGCAGGTCCATCCCAGGGTAAGTCAGGGTTCTCCCCACTACAGATGGACCACACATCCCACCACTTCATATGGACCACGTCCTTCCCAGGGGTTCGGCAGGATCCCCTCTTGAGAACTGTTCAAAACCGGAACAGTTTGTAAGTCAGAAATGGGACTGCCCGGCGATACTTTTAAATAAAGACTGTAGTTAAACAAGGGAGTTTCACCCACCATTAAGATTTCCCTCCAAGATGCAATGGCATTGCCAAGTTCCCACACAGCAGAAGATGCCTACAGTCCCGCAGCATCCAGCAATTCCAACCCACTGGTCTCCCAAACACTGATTGCTACCTACAGCCTGTCCATAAGTCAGGTTGACTGAAACATGAAGGAAGCAGGGCTGCAAATTAATGCAAAGTGATAAGTAACTCCGTGGCCTGATAGAACAACATTCAGCTATGATCATCTGGGGGAAGCAAACATTTTTGTAATGCTCCAGTTTTCTAAATAAAAGTGACTGGTCATTAGATAATTAAAATAGATGCCATTTTACAAAGCTGCCAGTAAAGTGGAATAACTCCGACAGGGCCGTTTGGTTATTTGCACTTGCATGCAATATCAGTGCGGGTTCAAAAGTAAAATATCGCTGACAAAGGAAATCAGAACGAAAATTAGAAAATGCTGGACATATTCAGAGGACAGGTGACATCAAGTCAACAATTTCTCATTCGAACTCAAAAAAGTGGAGCCGGTGTGGAGGTCGGGCTGGCGGTCGATGATGGCACCGGCGATCGAGGGTGGGCCACATGGGTGCCGGAGGATGGACACGCCACCGGGAACAAAGTGGGGGAACCGCCGTGAGGGGGGGTGAGAGCAAAGGAGGACCCAGTGTGGGGAAACCGGGCAGAACAAAGGAGGGACCACAAATGGAATGTGTTAAAATGGTTTGGGTGAAATGGAAGACTTTGTAACTTTGTTGACGACCTTTAAGTGGTGACTCTTTGCAAAACAAGGAATATCATGGTGACTTGTCACATGTGACAATAAAGTATCATTCATTCTATAAAGTATCATTCATTCATTCATTCATTCATTCATTCAAGTTAAAGCCCTGTCCCACGGTACGAGTTCATTCGAAGAGCTCTCCCGAGTTTGCCCTGATTCGAACTTGGAGATTTACGGTAATGGCCGCTCGTCGGTACTCGGGGCTCTCGTGGACATTTTTCAACATGTTGAAAAAATCTTCACGAGTCTTCCGGAGCTTACCTGCCATTAGCGCGTCTTCCCGAGTACCTGCCGTTAGCGCTGAGACGTCCCCGAGCTCCGACGTACCCGCTATGTTCATTCTCCGTGCTTACCACAAGTTCGATTTTTTTTTAACTCGGGAGAGCTCTTGGAATGAACTCGTACAGTGGGACAGGGCTATTAGAGTGTAACAAGATACAGAAAAAATAACCGATTCTCCAAACACAAGGGAAAACTGAAAGATCAGGCAAGGCCTCAGTTTAACATCTCACCTGAAAGACACAATCTCTGATAACATTGGACCCGTTCTATAATGGATTGGAGTGAGAGATTGTGGTGCCAAAGAACCTGGAGTGGGATATGAATCCAGAATCTTCTGACTCAGCCAGACTGCAACAACAATGCGACAGCTGGCAAAGGCACGAGTGCAACCATTGAACCAAATGTATCTGCCTTATGTACAAATTGAGAGTGACTTTTCGCAAGTTGAGGACAGGACTTCACAGACAGGCTTGTCATTTAAACACTGCCTCTTAAGGTATCAGAAGATGTCAGTTTGGTTACAGAGCAGTCAAAGCAGCTACAACTGATGTGTACTTTCTCCACACAGTCTCTCTGGCTAGGAGGAGAAGATCAAAGTTATGAGGCACTGACACCAACTCAAGCCATTCCATTCAATATTAATGCAAAAGATTGTGCTCTTCTTGGTGGACCTTCTACCGATGCGCCGTAGTAAGCATTTTATCGCGATGCATCACAGACATAGTTTGGGAACAGCTCCGTCCAAGACCGCGAGAGATTGTAGAGACTTGTGGACAGCAGCCCAGACCATCACATAAACCAAACATCCTTCCATTGATGCCATTTACACCTCACGCTGCCTCGGCAAGGCCACCAGCATAATCAGGACGAGTCGTACCCTGGCCATTCCCTCTTCTCCCCTCTCCTATCAGGCAAAAGGTATAGAAGTGTGAACATGCACACCTCCAAATTCAAGGCAGACTAGAGCAGACTACCAACAACTAGAGAGCAGTCCTGAGCTACTTTCTACCTCATTGGAGGCCTTCGGACTATCTTTGATCAGACTTTACTGGACTTTACCTTACACTAAACATTATTCACATTATTCCCTTTATCATGTATCTGTACACTGTGGATGGCTCGATTGTAATCATGCATTGTCTTTCCACTGCCTGATTAGCACGCAACAAAAGCTTACTCCAGCTTTTCGTGTCCATCTTCGGTTTAAACTAGCATCTGCAATTACTTCCTCCACAAAAGTTTTTCACTGTACCTCGGTACACGTGACATTAAGCTACACTAAACTCCATCCATTGGACCTTATTTGACGTGGAGGTGGTCCCAGTCTCAGGCACTTTCATTACAACCAGTGAGACAGCCCGTGATGAATGATGCAGACCATACCTCCTTCAGGGGCTGTTATACGGGGGGAATAAGAAAAAAAACTGAGTTAGAGGAGAACGCAAAATGTAATCAATGATATTGACCAAGGATGACAGTTACCTCAAGGACATGAACGATGTGCTTTTTACACTGCGCATTTGAATAAAAGGATTATTAGAAATCTTGTGAAGTAGCAACTTATTGCTTCAATTATGGTAATTTTCCATTCAAATTATTCTAATCCAGTTGAACGGGTTTGAAACGAGAGAATGAAGAGACAAATAAAATAGAATCTGATGTGAATTAAGTGGTGGGAAATGTTTCTGAAACAGTTAATTTCACAATCGATATACCTCCCAAAAATTTAATGAAATATTCAGGGAAAAGAATTTGTGTTTGTTAAACATAATTTATCCTAATGATATTTGAAATTGTCTTGAACGAGACTTCATGTCGAACTCCGTAAGGAAGTTAAGTTGACCCCACAAAGATTTACACTCCTAGTAGAAATAATGAACTGCAGATGCTGCTTAATACACCAAAGAACACAAAGTGCTGGAGTAACTCACAGGTCAGACAGCATCTCCGGAGAACATGGATAGGTGATGTTTTGGGTCGATATCTTTCAATCCAGCTGTTTGGACTGGATTCCTTCTGTATTGTCCACACCACGTGATAGGTGCACAGGGCGGCACGGTGGCACAGTGGTAGAGTTGCTGCCTTACAGCGCCAGAAACCCGGGATCGATCCTGACCAGAGGTGCTGTCTGAACGGAGTTTGTACGTTCCCCCGTGAAGTGCATGGGTTTTCTCTGGGTGCTCCCGTTTCCTCCCACACTCCAAAGACAAACAGGTTTGCAGATTAATTGACTGGTAAAAATTGTAAATTATCCCTAGTGTGTGTAGGATTGTGTTAGTGTGCGGAGATCTCTGGTCAGTGGGGACTCAGAACGCTAAGAGCAGAGACTTTTTACCAGGTGACAAAGTTTTGGTATTGTTGCCAATTCCTGGGTCTAGTCTGCAGGCTCGTTATAGCGGCCCTTATCTGGTAGAAAAGAAAATGGGTGAGAGAGATTACCTAATTGACACTCCTGATCGGAGGCGTAAAAATCAGCTTTGCCATGTAAACATGCTCAAACGATATCACGAGAAAAAGGCTGTGGGTTTTGAATCGGAGACGCTGTGTCCCACACTATCGTCCAAGCCTGTTTTGACTGCGATGGTGCTGCCCCCTGACACTGGTGCTGAAGTGGGTGAGGCACGTTTGTCTGTGGCTGTGACGCATGGTAAGCTGTCCAATTCTCAGGCGTTGAAAAAACTTCCATTGCGTTTGTCTCACTTGACTGAGAGTCATTGGAGAGATCTGATTACTTTGGTTGAGTCAAATAAGTCGCTGTTTTCTGATGTGCCATCTAAACCTTCCATTCTAAAACATGACGTTGACGTGGCTGATACTAAGCCAATTCAGCAACACCCATATCGTGTCAATCCAGACAAGCGCCGCCGTATAAAGAGTCAGGTTGACTATATGCTGCAGCATGGCTGTAGTTCATGGAGCTCTCCTTGTCTGTTGGCTGCTAAGGCTAATGGTGACGACCGGTTCTGTACTGACTTTCGTAAGGTTAATAGCGTAACCAAAACCGATTGTTTTCCTCTCCCACGTATGGACGATTGCGTGGATCGTGTCGGTAGTGCCTCTTTTGTCACAAAATTGGACTTATTGAAGGGATATTGGCAAGTCCCTCTAACTGAGCGTGTGAAAGAAATCTCTGCATTTGTTACATCTGATGATTTCCTTCAATATACTGTCATGGCTTTTGGTATGCGTAACGCGCCGGCAACATTTCAACGGTTGGTAAACGTAGTGTTGTCTGGTCTGTCTTATTGTGATTTGGTTGTGTGCTCCAGGTCATGGATCGACCACATCGACCACTTGACAGAGGTATTCAAACGACTCGCTCATGCAAACTTGACCATCAATCTTGGAAAGTGTGAATTTGGCCAGGCCACGGTAACGTATCTTGGTAAAGTGGTGGGCCGGTGTCAGGTTCGCACTCTCCATGCAAAGATAGAGCATATTGTCGCGTTTCCAGCTCCTACCTCTAGGACTGAGATCCGTCGTTATCTGGCAATGGTGGGGTACTATAGAGGGTTCTGTCCAAATTTCTCTGTGGTGGCTGCTCCTTTAACGGATCTGTTAAGTCCGAAAGTCGTTTTTGAGTGGTCCGATGTGTGTCAAACTGGTTTTGAACAAACAAAGAGCCTTCTTGTGTGCGCACCCGTGCCTGCAGCACCCGATTTTGAACGGCCGTTTAAGTTGGCAGTTGATGCTAGTGACAGTGGAGTTGGTGGAGTTCTTCTCCAAGATGGTTCTGATGGGGTGGAACATCCAGTTTCATACTTTTCTAAAAAGTTTAATCGCCATCAGAAATGGTACTACCATCGAAAAAGAAACTCTTGCAATGTTAATGGCTCTAGATCATTTTGAGGTTTATGTTGGTTCCTCGAATGTTCCCGTCGTCGTATACACAGATCACAATCCGCTGGTGTTCTTAAATAGGATGAGAAATAAAAACCGACGGTTAATGAGCTGGAGTTTACAGTTGCAGGGCTACAATCTGGAAGTCAGGCATATCCGTGGCAGGGATAATGTCTTGGCTGACGCATTGTCGCACCAGTGATGTCTGAGCTACTAAATAGTTTCTGAAATTTGGTGGTGGTCTTTATTTTTTCTTTTTAAGAATGGGACACGTTTTACAAATGTGCCCTCTCTCCTTACAGTAGAAACACATTGGACTGTCCTGTTTCCATGCTGTATCTCTAAACTAAACTAAACCATGAATTCATTAAAGGACAGAGAAGATTTAAGGGCCTGGTTGCCCACTCCTACTCCTAAATCTTATGCTCGTATGTTGTTGTCCATTTGTTAGGACAAGCAATTGCAATTGAAACGAGCACTGCAACTAAATGTTAAGGTAGTCAGAGTCTTGCCATAGTGTTGCAATTACAAATTACATTTTGCATAAATGAGGATCGATAGTACATTAAGAAACATGTCCTTTGTGATCAAATTTCTGGCCCATTAAGTGGCAAAAATCAATGGGGAATATATTCCTAAATCTCCCATGTCTAAAATGTCCTGCTGGTGTAACTCGAGTTTTCAAAGGAAGGATTGAATGGTCATTTGCTCTCAGATAAAGATTCTATTCTTTCTTGAAATAGTAGACTGGAGGGCAACTTGGGAACAACTCCAAGGATGGAGACACCAGATGCAAGGTTTAACCTTGGAGTTTTGACTGAACGGCAAAATGAAGACATAAGCCAGAGGTAAGTAGACCATAGTTCTGCAGCTAGTTGTCCCATACTCTAGAGACCCTCGTTCATTCCCGACCTTGGATGCTTGCACCTTCTCCCTATGACCACATAGGTTCACAAGTTCTAGGAGGAGAATTAGGCCCTTCTGCCCATCGAGTCTGCTTTGCCATTCAATCACGGCTGATCTCTGCCTCCTAATCCCATTTTCCTGCCTTCTCCCCATGACCCTTGGCACCCGTTCTAATCAAGAATTTGTCCATCTCTGCCTCTCAGCTGGGTTTCCTCCAGGTGCTCGGATTTCCTTCCACATCACAAAGATGGGTGAGTTAATTGGCTGCATTAAATTGTCCCCAGTGTGTGAGGGTGAATGGGTGAATCTGGGGGAGTTGATGAGAATATAAGGGGGAACAAAGTGGGAGCAGCGTGGTATTAGCGGGCATAGGCATGATCATCAGTGCAGATTTCATGGGCTGAAAGACCTGCTTCAAGCTGTATATTAAACCTAATGTAATATCTATAGGAACTCAGCAGACTTTCTTTGTGTCTCATATTATCTGGAACGATCGATTAGAAATAGTCTTCTTGCTTTTATTAGCAGAGTCCATGAACCAACCCCTTGAATTTCTCTGAACCTGGTATCAGGTGTATATCCAGATACAGTGAGAAGGTGGCAATGTAAGTTGAGAAGGCAGTAACGAACGAGAATAATTAGCTGACTTGACAAATGAAGATTTGTTTTTTTTCTCTCTGGATCCAGAAACAGAATTGTAGCTTACTGCCGGTGTCCGTTTCAGAATCACTTGTTAAAGAGACACAACCTAGGTAAAGTGTCGCCGAGGACCAAGAAAATCCTGGCACTTGTGAGGACTTTATCCAGCTCATCAGTGTCTCCCAGTTTTTTAAGCAGCGTGTTTTTCATTTGACAATCACCTTCCTTCCTGTGCTTTGTGACAATTATAATGTTTGAAAGTGGCGACGCAGCAAAGTCACGACTAGCAATGTGACAATGGACACCTCACCTGTGGTATGAGACCATTTACTGATCAATATAACTCACATTTCGGAACATGTCTCTATTCCCGACTCAAAATAGGCCCATGAGTTTCTTTACATCGCCTGGGAGTTCAACTGAGTTTCTCCCTTCCACCCTTTGCGTTCTCCTTGATAGGACAGAGCTTCTTGTCAATGGCAAGTTGCACAGTCTCAACCCCAGCCTAGGTAATAGATACAAACCCACTCCCTACAAGTCTAATATACATAACGTCACCTGAAGCCACCCTGTTCTCACGTTCATCCTTTTTTTTAAATCAAAAATATTTATTCAAACATTAAAATAGTATTTACAATACAATAAAAGAAAACAGAACCCACCACCATAGTACAAGACAAACAAATATACCAAGTCAACTACTAAACAACTATATTACCATCCTTGTCCAGGATACATTCAACCCCCCCTCTGTGCCCAACGGTCCCTGAAATCCCCCAGGGTGCCCGTGGACAGCGCCTAGTCCCTCTCCAGTACCACTTGGCCGCAGACATAACCCCAGAAAAGGGGCAGGCAGCTGGCTCGGGCAGAGCCCTCTTCCGCCTGGCGCCGTGACTCCAGGATGGCCAACTTGGCCAAGCCCAGGAGCAACCCTACCAGGACATCTTCAGCCCTATCCTCTCCACTACGCACAGGGTATCCAAAGATAAGGATGGTGGGTGAAAAATGCAGCCAGAAGGCAAGGAGCAACCCCTTTAGGGATTGGAACAGTGGCTGCAGCCTCACACACTCCATATACACGTGGTACACAGACTCTTCCAGTCCACAAAAGTGGCGGGCGGCTGGCGAGTCTGTGAACCGTGAGAGAAACAGGTTGCAGGGGACTCCACTGTGCAATACTCTCCATCCCAGGTCCCCGATGTGGAGGGGGAGAATCCCTGAGTAGAGGGGGAGAATCCCTGCCCTACCGGGGGGCCCCCTCGCGACCGGAAGGCAACACCGACCGCCACTTGGTGTCCGGACGGTGGACCAGGGCGAGGAAGTGCAGGGTGTGGAGAAGGAGCCCCTACAGGACACACATGTTCACCCTGGTGGTGGAATGACCTTCTACAGATAAATGCCATCACACAAGAGGACAAGAACTAGCCTTACCAATGTTACAGCCCCAAAAAAGTTGCTTTTAACTAAACCATGGCAGAGATATTAAAAAGATATTGAAATCAATAAGCTATTAACATATTTTAACTTAAAAAAACTGGAACACTTAAATCATATTAGGGCACTAATTAACAATTAAAAATATTTAACAAAATTATTTCATCCAAGAAATGTAAAATTATCTGAGACCTGCCTTGTTCCTCCACGGCTATTCCTCTCCATCAAAATGAATAGAATTCCTGTGGCTTTTTCAGATTTAACCCGGTACAAGTTCAGGAGGAATATCCTGTGGCGAAGGTGTTGGACAACAGCAATCAGTTTCCATTCCACCACTATGAGCAGTTCAGTGCTAGAGTACAGCTGGGACATTGGCACAAAGAGCTATCAAACATATTTTGGAATTTAGTTTTAGTTTAGTTTTAGAGATACAGCGCGGAAACAGGCCCTTCGGCCCACTGAGTCCGCACCGACCTGTAATCCCCGCACATTACCACTATCTTGTACACACTCAGGGCAATTTTACATTTATGCCCTCCTCTGGCAGAGCATTCCACATATCTACCACTCATATACCGAGAAACATTAAAACATACATTTTAGACTCTAAAAATAACAAAAAAAGACGAAATAACACATCATCGGCGCCACCAGATGATGAATAATATTCTCTATTATTCCATGTGATTTTGGAGTGCAGGTAAATAGTTCCTTGAAAGTAGTGTCTCAGGGAGATAGAATGGTTAAAAAAAAAGCTTTCAATACATTAGCCTTCATCAATCAGGATATTGAATATAAAAGTTGGGATGCTTTGTGACAGTTGTGCAAGACATTCATGAGGCTTCATTTGGAGTATTATGGAGTGAATGCACAGAGTCTTTTACCCAGAGTAGGGGAATTAAGAATCAGAGGACATACGTTTAAGGTGAGAGGGGAAAGATTTAATAGGAACCAGGCATAGGATTAACACTATCCTACACACACGAGGGACAATTTTACACATACACCAAGCCAGTTAACCTACAAACCTGTACGTCTTTGGAGTGTGGGAGGAAACCGAAGATCTTGGAGAAAACCCATGCAGGTCACGGGGAGAACGTTCAAACTCTGTACAGACAGCACCCGTAGTCGGGATCCAACCCGGGTCTCCGGCGCTACAAGCGCTGTAAGGAAGCAACTCTACCGCTGCGCCACCGTGCCACATTAGGACCATATCCTTCTATGCCTTGCCTATTTGCCTATCAAGTGACAGTGTAAATGTCTCTTAAACAATAGCAATAGTGTCGGATTCGACACCCTCCTCTGGCAGAGCATTCCACATATCTACCACTCATTGCTAAAATAACGTACCCTTCAGCTTCCCTTTGGAACTCCCTCTGCTATATTAAGCCTATAATGATGAATGCGTATTTTCAGAAGGCTTTTGACAGGATGCCACATGCTTATCACCAAACGTGAAGCAATTGACATTAAAGGAACATTGTTAGCGTGGGCATGAAGTTGACTCAGTAATAGACAACAGAGGGCAAGAGGGCATGGTTGTTTCCCAGACTAGTAAAAATAGAAACATTGAAAATAGGTGCAGGAGTAGGCCATTCGGCCCTTCGAGCCAGCACTGCCATTCATTATGATCATGGCTAATCATCCAAAATCAGTAACCAGTTCCTGCTTTCTTTTCATATCCCTTGATTCCGTTAACCCTAAGAGCTATATCTAACTCTTGAATACGTCCAGTGAATTGGCCTCCATTGCCTTCTGTGGCAGAGAATTCCACTTTCCTGTAACAGGTAAAATTATAATGGGGCACTTCAAAGCATTAGCAACTTTGGTGGAGGTGGATAGCGCGTCCCACTGGGATCAATGTTGGGACCGCTGCTCTCTTGATCTATAATATTGGCCGACGCGAGGGTATAAGCAGAATTTCTAAATCTGCAGATGACCCAAGATTTGGCAGGATTGGGAACTGTGAGGAGGACAGCGATACGTGATGGTGGAATACCTTCAGGCTGGTAAAATGGACAGATCCGTGGCAGGTTAAGTAGATGCAGAGAAATGTGATGTGTTTGGTTGGGAAAAACAAGGAGCGGCAACCATAGAAAGTAGCAGGCAGCTTGAGAAAGTGGTTACAAAGTCAAACACAATTCTGGGCTTTATCAATTGAGGCAGAGTATAATGAGGGAAGTCATGCTGTACTAATATAAAACATTAGTCTGGCCTTGTCTGGAGTTTTCTGTTCAATTCTGGCTGCCACATTGCAGGCAGGATGTAAAAGCAATGGAGAGGGTTCAGAGGAGATTTACAAGAATCATCCATGGGAGGAGGGACTCCAATTAAAAGGATAGATTAGAGAGGCCGGGACTGTTTTCTTTAGAGAGACAAGGCTGAGGGGAGATTTGATAGAATCGTTTGTTCGCTCGTGTGTCAGACGACGCATAGCTCGCTGTTGGCTTCTGTCGTCATCCAACATGTTGACAGAATTGGTCACCCGACGCGTCACAGAGTGCGCCGTGTCGTCGTTTACGGGGATCGCCACGAGGAGGCTTCTGTCATGATCCCCATTTGATAGAATAATAGCAAAAGATGATGTGTCAGGACAGAAGGGATAGTGGGAGTGTTCCTGTTGGTAGAGAGTCCAAAGAAGTTTGGATGGCACGGTGGCGCAGCGGTAGAATTGCTGCCTAACAGTGCTTGCAGCGCCAGAGATCCGGGTTCGATCATGACTATGGGTGGTGTCTGCACGGAGTTTGTATGTTCTCCCAGTGACCGCGTGGGTTTTCTCCGAGATCTTCGCTTTCCTCCCACACTCCAAAGACGCACAGGTTTGTAGGTTGATTGGCATGGTATAGTAATGTGTGTAGAGTGTAATGTTAACGTGCGGGGATCACTGGTTGGTGCTGTCTCGGTGCCGAAGGGCCTGTTTCTGCGCCAAAAAAAAAACTAGAGGTCATAAATGCGAAATAACAGGGAAGAGAATTAAGAGTGACCCGAGGAAACATTTTTTTTGTGTGATTGTAATTTGGAGTCGACTGCTGGTAGATGTGGTTGAGGAAGGTCCCAGAGTGGCCTTCAGAAAGAAATGGATAAATACATGATGGAGGAAGAGCAAGGGTGGGTGAAATGAGAGAATTGCTCTGGAAGAGAGTTGGCATGGACATGATAGACCAACAAGCCATCTTCTGTGCTGCAACCATTCTATGATATGCTTTACAAACTCCCAGAAGACGATCATCTACTAAAATTATTCCACTTTTTGAAAACCTTTTTTCCTATTTTAAATCTATCGGGATTTACTAACAATACTCTTTGCACTATATTCTTTAGAATCTTCCTTACACTACAACAATAAACACATCAAGAACCAGAGCACATAGGTTGGAGGACATAGGATTTAATAAGAATCTGAAGGGTAACTTTTTCACGCAAAGGATGATAGGTTTATGGAACGAGCTGCCGGAGGAGGCAGTTGAGGAAGGTACTATTACAACTTTTAAGAAACATTTAGACAGGCACATGGATAGGACAGGTTTAGTGGGATATGGGCCAAATGCAGGATGCAGGCAGGTGGGACTAGTGTAGATGGGACATGTTGGCCGTAAATTGGGCCCAAGGGCCTGTTTCCATGCTGTAAGACTCCATGACTCTATTCCTTATGGGCCTGTCCCATTTAGGCGATTTTTTCAGCAACTGTCATAGTCGTAGCAGGTCACCGAAAAAACGGCAACTGGACTAATGGGCCCGTCCCACTTAGGCAAGTTTTTAGGCGGCTGCTGGAGAATACGATTTTGAAATTCACCGAAGTCAGCACCGGCAAAAACCTACGTCACCTGGCGACAACCTACGACAGCACCTACGTTAAGCTATGCTCATTTAGTATCAAACTCTAGGTCGCCACTGTCGTCGAAATTTTTTCAACATGTTGAACATTTTTTGCCAACCAGAAAGATGCTACGACCTTTTGGGCGATTGAGGAGTCTACACACGATATATTGCCTACTGTATTATGGGAATCTTTTAAAGCATACATTAGAGGTATTATAATTTCATATCAAGCTTTTCAAAATAAAAAGAATAATAATGAACAAAAACAGTTAGAGGAACTTATTAGACAAATGGATATAGATAATGCTAAAGATCCATCAATAGATAAACATAATAAAATAATAATTTGGAAATTTAAAATTAAATAAATTATTATCAGCCAAACTGATAAGACTTTTTCAAATTACAAAACAAGAGCACTTTGAATTTGGGGATAAACCGCATAAACTTTTGGCTCGCCAGCTAAAAAAACGAGAAAAAGAACATACGATCCCAAAGATTAAATCAGATAGAGGGGAATTATTAACCATACCGAAGGATATTAATAAAAGATTTGCGCAATTTTATGAGAATTTGTATACATCTAAAACGATAACTGACTCCAATAAAATGACAGAGTTTTTGGATAATTGTAATCTTCCAAAGTTAAAGTTGAAGGAACAAGAGGAATTGGGAGCACAAATCTCAATTAAGGAATTAGAAGATACAATAAACTCACTAAAGAATGGAAAAACACCAGGTCCTGATGGATTTACTAATGAATTTTATAAAAGCTTCTATGACAAAATTATACCAAGATTACAAAAAATGTACCAATATGCTTTTAAAAAACAAATACTACCTGATACATTAGCGGAATCAACGATTACACTAATACTTAAGAAAGACAAAGCTATAGAAGAACCGGGTTCATATAGAGCTATAGCATTGTTAAACACAGTTCAAAAAATATTAGCGAAAACATTAGCTAGAAGATTAAGTAAATATATTAGTAAACTAATAAACCCAGATCAGACGGGGTTTATCCCTAAGAGATATTCATCTAACAATATGAGACGTTTACTCAACATAATGCACTCACATAAATCTGAAGAACAAGAATTATCAATTATTTCGCTGGACGCTGAAAAAGCATTTGACCAAGTAGAATGGAATTATATGGATAAAGTATTACAAAAATTCCAACTGGGAGAGAATTTTATTCTATGGATTAAATTATTATATAATAAACCTACAGCTAGAATATTAACTAATAACATATTATCCTCGAAATTTCAACTATCAAGGGGAAATAGACAAGGATGCTCATTATCACCACAGTTGTTTGCTCTTATTATTGAACCGTTAGCAGAAAAATTAGAATACATCCTGATATCCATGGGTATAATACTAAATATTCAAATACTAAAATATCTTTATACGCGGATGATATATTACTGTACATTACAAAACCTCAAATCACTATACCAAATATATTAAATTTAATTGAAGACTTTGGATCTTTTTCTGGATACAGAATAAATTGGAATAAAAGTGAAATTATGTCAATAAAACCGAAAGACTCAACACATCTTTTAAAATTCCCTTTTAAAATAGCTACAGAAAATTTTAAATACTTGGGAATCAAAATTACTAGAACATATCAAGGTATGTTTAAAGCAAATTTTGATCCTCTACTTAATAAATTAAACACACTAATTAAATTTTGGAAAACGCTCCCGATGTCTTTAATAGGCCGAATAAATGCAATAAAAATGATCTTTCTACCACAAATTTTATACCTATTTCAATCGATTCCTATATACCTACCAAAGAAGTTTTTAAAAAAAATTGGACTCAGATATCACTAATTTTATATGGGACTATAAATCACATAGAATACAAAGAACTCACTTGAACAAACCTAAAGTATTAGGGGGCTTAGCACTACCTAATTTCATGTATTATTATTGGTCACTAAATATTAAAAATATGATTCAACTGATGGATAACTCTGCCCAGCAAGTGGACTGGATTGTAATGGAGAGAGAGGATTGCTCTTCTGGAAACATAGGAGCGATCCTCCTCTCACCAATGAAACTGAATAACATAAATTATAATAAGAACCCAATTATACATAGCACAATCAGAATTTGGAAACAAATAAAACAATATTTAAAATTAAGAAATTTATCACTTTTATCTCCCATAGTTAATAATCCTTCGTTTAATCCCTCTATTATAGATAAATCTTTCACACACTGGGATAGACTAGGAATTAAAATGTTCGGTGACCTGTATGAAACTGGAAAATTACTATCATTTCAACAATTACAAATAAAATATAAACTCGGAAATAATCAATATTTTAAATATTTTCAAATATGCGACTATTTGAAAAAATATACAAAAGATCATTATAATAGCCCAGCAGATGTATTGGATGATGCAATGCAGATAAAAGCTGAATCAGCAAACCTAATATCTTATTTGTATAATATTATCTTAAATGTAGAAATACTATCTACAGAAGGTATCAGAAGAGACTGGGAACAAGAATTAGCTATTAAAATTTCAAAGGAAAGGTGGAATGAACACGTATTAAACGTGCATAAATGTCCGATTAATGTAAGACACACTTTAATACAATTTAAAATTTTACATAGATTATATTATTCCAAAACTAAAATCCATAAAATGTTCCCAAATGTATCATCCATCTGTGATAAATGTCAATCTCAAGAAGCTACTATAGCGCACTCATTTGTTTTCTGTACAAAAATTCAAAAATTTTGGATTGAAATTTTTGAAATCTTTACAAAATTATTTAAAATAAAACTGATACCCAAAGCAGAATGGATTATCTTCGGAATAACGGAAGATAGTCCAGAACTAAATGTGTTCCAAAAGAAACTAATAGACTATGGTTTAATAACTGGAAAAAAGCTAATCCTAAAATTTTGGAAAAAGGCTCCAATACCAACTATAAACATGTGGATTTCAAATATGTTCGAAACATTACACCTAGAAGAGATAAGACTCCTCCTAGCAGGTAAACCAGATCACTTCCACCTGACGTGGTCTGCATTTATAGAATTATTACAAATATAGGGTGCAAAAGTACCTTAAAAAAAACTGAGGTCAGGTAAGGGAGGATGAAAGTTGGAGAGTTGGTATGTCCCATTTGCGTGATGCTTACAAAAACTATTTGTTTTTCTCTTTTCCCTCTTTCTCTTTCTTCTTCTTTTCTAGGATCTATTTCTTAACTCTTTTTCTTTTGTTTTTAATTTCGTTCTTATAGGGTCTTCGTTCTTTCTTGTTGTCACGCTTTTTACACTTTCACCTTTTCCTTCACTTTCTTCTTTCTCTCAATCTCATCCTTTCCCTTTATTAGTGTAAAAAACAAACGGAGTACATTAATTGTAAGAAGATATATGTGACGAGTACTAATGTATGTGGTTGTAATGTAATGTACTTCTAATAAATAAAATTAAAAAAAAATAATAATAAAAAAAAAGAAATTCACCGAAGTCAGCACCGGCAAAAACCTACGTCACCTGGCGACAACCTACGACAGCACCTACGTCAAGCTATGCTCATTTAGTATCAAACTCTAGGTCGCCACTGTCGTCGAAATTTTTTCAACATGTTGAAATTTTTTTGACGACCAGAAAGATGCTACAACTTTTGGGGCGATTGAGGAGTCTACTCACGACCATACAGCGACACCCTGGCGACCTGTGGCGACTGGGTGATTCTTCAGTAACTGTCTACTTTGGCGTCCCGCTACTTTTATGCTGTATATAAGGAAAATCTGTAATTCTAACCCATTTCTTCTTTTTCTATATTGTTAATAAACATTATCCTCATAAATAAAGATTAAACCCTAAATGAATAAAGTGTTATTTTTTAATTTTTTTCCCGATGTTCGAAGCCCCCCGGAAAACCGCATGACCCGATGGTTACTTGTGATATTTCAAGTCGGCATATTTATTTAATGGGGGATCTATCTGAAATGAAAATACTTTTAAACGGTAGGTATTAATAATTAAAATATTTATCACCCTTAAAGAAATTTCTCTATTCTTGATAGGGCTAGGGTTAAAAAAGCCATCCCCGTCACGTGGCACTCCTGAACTTGATCATCTCCATTACGCTGTCATGTCCATCACATGAGTATTTTATGCTCATAATGTGTAAAATAATTCAACAATGACCATAATTATGAATTTTAATTGATAAATGAACAGTATGCTTCTGCCTATTCATCAGAAGTTAATTTTGTTTTAGAGGAAGTTGGTGAAAAGTTACGTGACGGTTACCATTCTTGCTGAAAAATCACCACTTTTTTCAGCAGTAACCTGTTACGAAGGTTTAAAATCAATGCGTTAGACTGAAAAAGTAATTTTTTAGTGGTTTATTTGAGGAAGATACTATAATTTGAAAGTGGGACAAGTTGATTTTATACTCTTAAATGTTATATTTTACAGTGTTGTTCATCGTAAAAATGCGACGGATATGACTGAATGCAATGGGCAACCTGGAAAAAGAAGAGGAAAAAATAAATTACATTCTCTAAAAGATTGCGCCAAACATATTTTCCCATAGTAGAGATGTTCATCTATGTGAAACAACATTCAAAGTTGCAACATTTTAAGTTTTATAATCGGGTTTCCAAATACTTCAGAGTAGACACTTACTGAAGAATCACCCGACCGCATAGTCTCCTGTAGTTGCCCAAAAAGTCACCTAAGTGGGACAGGCCCATTACTCTAGTATTTTTCTCTTTGCACTACCAGTTGTACTTGCGTATTGTTTGATTGTACTCATGTATAGCGCGATTTGACTTGCTAGCACGCAAACAAAGTTTTCACTGCATCTCAGTACACGTGACAATATTACACTAATAACAATAACAATAATAATTAAAATGCAAAATTGATGGGGCTGGTCCTCAAGTTTTGGCTCCATTTTAGCCCGACGCTATTGATTTTTTGGGCACCCGGTACAGAGGGGGGAGGGTTGGGAGGGAGGAGGGGGTCTCCCTGTCGGTCTGCTCCTGGGCCTGGCCAAGATGGCCATTCACAGGTCCAGGCAGCGGGCAGTCGATGGCCGCACAGCGGTCAGCTGCCTGCCCCTTTTCCGGGGTTACGTCTGTGCCCGCGTGTCCCTGGAGAGGGAACACGCGGTGTCCACGGGGACTCTGGAGGCCTTCCGCGAACGCTGGTCGCGGTGGGAGGTCGAATGTATTGTTGATAAAATTGTTAATATTTTAATTTGATTACTTTGTTTGTAAACTGCCAATATAGGCATTCTTTGATCGTGTTACTACTCTGTATTTTTGTTTGTTCTGAATAAAAGCATTTTTTTTTTTTTTTGAAGTGTAAAGGTAGATAATCAATAGGAAATGTTCAGTGATCCACAGATCATTCACCTCCACTCTTGGGCTTCTCGCCCCTGGAGCGAGCACTTTCATCAATTTCAACTTCTCCTGCTGATAGTTTGTTGATTTGATATCTAGGTGCCTAATTAAGGAGAGAGGAGAGATGAAAGCTTCTTGTGTACAGGCAAATGCACAGGAGGGAGAGGGTGAGGGGAGGGAGGGGTGCTGGTAGGGATGCCCCATCACTTAACCAGGCCCCTTGTCAACCCCCACAAAATGTGGAGCCAAAGTAAAAGCGTATTAAACCGTCACGTTAATGTCTCCTAATTGTATGATTTAACACCCAGCTGCATCTAATTAGGGAACTTCTGAATTCTCAGCTCGATTTCTCATTCTTCAATTAACTCCATAATGATCACATTGGGACAGTTGTGCGCTCTCTAATGGATCAATAAATATACCCTGTCCTTCACATCCTAGAGGGTCACAGCACCTTTTTTTTTTTTGAAACTCATTTTTGAATGAGTGTGCTGGGAGAGGTACAACAGCTTCAACTCTCTAGAAATGCAAGGCTTTGTCTCTGGACTCATTCCGGAAGCCAAACGGAGAATTTTGTAAGAAACATTCAGGCCATGTCAGGAGGGTGATGGAGTTGTAACTTTATCTATTCTACTGATCTGTAATCTTCCCCACGGTTTCCTTTGACCCTCTTTATCTTGTGAGCCAGTGATTGCCAAGAGTGTGTGATCTCCATCCCTGCCTCTTGCTTGCTCGCTCTCTGGGATTCATCAACCTTAAGCAAAAATGTTATTCTGCTTACAGTGCACGTTAAGGGACGTTAAGTGCATGTTTGGTTTCTTTATGGAGATAATAAATCGAAAGGATTAACAAAGCCCCGGCAAAGTACTGTTGGTCAAAAACATGAGCAAAATATCAAAGAAGAGTTGGAAAGCAAAGTATTATACAAAAAAACTAGTCAGAGGGAGAAAGCAGGAACAGGGTACTGATTTTGGATGATCAGCCATGATAATATTGAATGGTGGTGCCGGCTCGAAGAGCCGAATGGCCTACTCCTGCAACTATTTTCTATGTTTATGTTAATTTGTGGAACTCATTGCCACAGAGGGCTATGGAGACCAAGTAAGTGGATATTTTTAAGGCAGAGATAAACAAATTCTTGATTAGAACGGGTGTCAAGGGTTGTGAGGAGAAGGCAGAAAATGGAATTAGGAGGCAGAGATCAGCCATGATTGAATGGTAGAGTAGACTCGATGTGTCGAATGGCCTAATTCTACTCCTATAACTTGTGAACGTGAAAAAAAGACAAAGTGCTGGAGTAACTCAGCGGGCGAGGCAATATCTGTGGAGAACATGGATAGGTGACGTTTTAGCTCGGGAACCTTCTTCAGTATTGCACAAGAATTTGGAACGGTTTGAGTCAATGTAAGAGGGTTATTAGAAACAGTCAGCAGGTTATGTGGCATCTGATGGGGAAAAAAATAGGGTTGATTTTTCAGGTGAATGACCCTTCATCTGAATTGGAAAAATGGGATAAACCAGTTAGTCTTGAGACGTAGAAAAGGGGAGGGGTGGAGAAGACGTGGAATATTGTCACTGTCATCATTGCTTTAAGTTTAAACAGTTATCGATGCTTGAAATGAAAATCCACCGAGAAAGGGAATTTAAAAAAAGCTGTACTGATGAAGTCTCCAACAAAACATGAACTCTCTTTCTATTTCCACAGATGCTGCCTGACCGGCTGAGCGTTTTCAGCATTCTCCAGTTTATTTTATCTGTAATTGGGAATTTGATACCAAGTCTTGAAGACTCCAATGCAGCCAAATGGAAGATGAGGAGGTACTGTTGTTTGAACTTGTTCAGTTTGGTTTAGAGATACAGTGCAGAAACAAGCTCTTCGGCCCACCGAGTCCACGTCGACCAGCAATCACACCGTACACTAGAACTATCCAACACATTAGGGACGATTTACAATCTTTACCGAAGCCAATTAACCTACAAACTCTTCTGACATCTTCTGACTGTGGGAGGAAACCAGAGCACCTGGAAAAAACCCACATGGTCACGGGGAGAAGGTACAAACTCCGTACAGAGAGCACCCGTAGTCAGGATCGAACCTGGGTCTCTGGTGCTGCAACTCTACCGCAGCCCCACCGTGCGACCCTTGTATTGGGCTCTGTTGGAGTGATGTAGGATCGAAGGCAGAGGGTGGAAGTGGAATAGAGCATTAAGCAACAAGATGCTCAGAATATTATATATCAAAGACAAGAGGGAAACAGAAATCGCTGAGATTGAACTGGCAAAAACAGTACTTAACGGTCAGGTGGAGAATGTTACAATTCTACCTGAAAGGAAAGCCAGCTTCCTTGCTGGTATGCACTGTGAATCATTTGCAAAAGTCTCATTTTGTTTGTGCAGAGGACCAGAACGAGTTGTGTTGAGACTGAACAGCCAGCAGCAATGCAGCTTCAAAGTCAGAAGGAGCCAGAGGTCAGATGAGTGCAGGCCTGATCTCTCGCTCCTCTCCGAGACTATGGTGGTGTAGAGATTAGGTGGCAAGAGTAGCAACCAGAGCTCAGCACCATTGATCAAAGGCCTGAGTTCAAATCTAACTACGGCAGCTGGGTAATTTGAGTTCAAGTAATTAAATAAATCTGTAGCAAAGGCAGAAAGAATAATGCTTGTGTCAGCAACATAGCTGCGAAACCACTGGATTACTAAAACCCCATCTGGGTCACCGCAGTCCTTCGGAGAAATGATGTGGTCTGACCACAAGTGACTCCATGTACAACAAGATGGTTGAGTTCAGGAACTGAAGGCCAGTATTGCCAGTGACAATCCCATCCTGTGAATGAGGAAATAAAGCAAAGGAGTTTAATGTGTTGATGTTTGAGGAATGAAAAGGTGGATTATTATTTAAATAGATGGACACAAAATGCTGGATTGATTCAGCGGGACAGAGAGCATATCTGGAGAGAAGGAATGGGTGACGTTATGGCCCAACCTCAATTACAATCGAGCCATTCACAGTGTACAGATAGATAGAAACATAGAAAATAGGTGCAGGAGGCCATTTGGCCCTTCAAGCCTGCACCGTCATTCATTGTGATCATGGCTGATCATCCAAAGTCAGTAACCCGTGCCTGCCTTCTCCCCATATCCCTTGATTCCACTAGCCCCTCGAGCTCTATCTAACTCTCTTTTTAATTCATCCAGTGAATTGGCCTCCACTGCCTTCTGTGGCAGAGAATTCTACAGATAAGATCATAAGAGGGCTTGACAGGGTAGATGTTGTGATGTCTCCACTAGTAGGACAATCCACAAACAAGGTGTCAAGCTTCATAATAAAGGGCCGGTCATTTAAACTGAAGTGCATAGAAACTTCTTCCTTCGGGGGGTAGTGCATCTTTGAAATCTCAAGATATATTTAGTTTAGAGATAGAGATTCAGTGCGGAAACAGGCCCTCCGGCACACCGGGTCCGCGCCGACCAGCAATCCCCGCACATTAACACTATCCTACACACACTAGCTAATTTACCTACATATCTGTATGACTTTGGAGTGTGGGAGGAAACCAAAGATCTCGGAGAAAACCGACATGATCACAGGGAGAACGTGCAAACACCGTACAGGCAGCACCCGTAGTCGGGATCACATCCGGGTCTCCGGCACTGCAAACGCTTTAAGGCAGCAACTCTACCGCTGCGCCATCGTGCCGCCCCATATTTAAAATGGAGATGGATGAATATTTGCCAGATCGAGGAATTGAGGGTTATGAAGAACTGGAATGGGAATTGAGACCGGGCATGATCATATTGAATGGTGGAGCAGGATTGATGACTTACTCCTGCTCCAATTTTCTTGCATTCTTTGTTGAGCTGGGACTGGATATGTGGCCAGTCAGCTATATATCAACCCACAGATTGGGCTTCCAGAGGGGTCACATTCATCTGAATGGGTTGTTGATTTAAACTTGGAATATAAAATTTTGCTCATTTTGTTTACTTTGCTATATATTTCTGCTTTTAATTTATTTAACAGCTGCTTAATCTTCAAAGACTTTATGCAATACATTTGCAGGATCTGGTTATTGTTAGCAAGGCCAACATTTATTGGCCATGTTGAAACTGGGAACTGCATCTGTACAAAGATGGGCACAAAGTGCTGGAGTAAGTCAGCAGATCGAATCGGTGGAGAACATCCCTGGAGAACATAGATGGGTGATGTTTTGGGTCGAGACCATTCTTCAGGCTGATTTATTGCCCATCCATAATTTCCCATCTTCTTCTTGTGTATGGCATGCACAGCCTAACGTTGTTGGACAACTTGTTCTATTTGATCTTATTTGATTGTGCACGCCAGGTTGATTGCATTCGTTGAAACAGGTGAAGGTTGCAATCTCCCACTCCATAATTTCCCATGAGAAGCTGATGGTGAGCTGCCTTGAATTGCCACAGTCCATCTGGTAATAGTGTCCCCACAGTGCTGTTGGAAGAAGCTCCGGGATTTGGACCTAAAGATGATGAAGGGCTGGTGATGAATTGCCAAGTTGAGGTGATATGCAGTTACGAGAAAATAAGCAATGTACCTGCTGCCTTTGTTTCCCTTGGTGGTAGAGGTTATAGAATCATCGATTGATACAGCAGAGAAACAGACCTTTCGGCCCAACTCATCCATGCATACAAGTGTCTGTCTACCTGAGCTAGTCCCAGTTGCTTGCATATGGCCCAAATCCTTCTAAATCTCTGTTAATTGACCCTATCTATTGTAGTACTTTCCTTTTAGTGCATGTTTTTTTTTGTTTCAATGTTGCTCCTTGAAACTACACTCGGTCAACCGCTGTCTTGAAACACAGTGTAATCACTCTCACCTGGCCTCTGGAGTTCAGCTCTTTGATTCATGTTTGCACCAAAGCTGTGATGAGATTTAGTTTAGTTTAGAGATACAGCGCGGAAACAGACCCATCGGCCCACCCTCTCTACCGACCAGCGATCCCCGTACACGAACACTATCCTACACACACTAGGGACAATTTACAATTTTACCGAAGCCAATTAACCTACAAACCTGCACGTCTTTGGAGTGTGGGAGGAAACCGGAGCACCCGGAGAAAACCCACGGGGTCACGGGGAGAACGTACAAACTCCATACAGACAGCACCCATAGTCAGGATTGAACCCGGGTCTATGGCGCTGTAAGGCAGCAACTCTACTGCTA
The DNA here is from genome assembly GCA_038087875.1 of Malacoraja senta. Classification (NCBI taxonomy): domain Eukaryota; kingdom Metazoa; phylum Chordata; class Chondrichthyes; order Rajiformes; family Rajidae; genus Malacoraja; species Malacoraja senta. The sequence goes on along the minus strand of JAXLNO010000272.1, from coordinate 25,730 downwards.
CCCCACTGTCCGGGTCTGAAGCAAAGTGGTCGTAACAAAACCCAAAACCCAAACTGGCCATCAGAGAGCAGATTATTGTTGAAAGTACTACTTGATAGCATCATTTATTATACAGTCTTACAGTTGTTTTTGTTATGTAACCATTACAGTGGTTTTGGTAACAGAATAGAATTCACAAATCACTACCAAAAATGTGAAAAGCAGAATAAAATTTATGTGTTTATGTACGAGCAAAGAAAGTAAATAAATGAACACGTTTTCAACTTCATGCATGCACAGATGACACATCTTCACGCGAGGAAAATTGCCATATGGACTGTTTTCTAGGAACACAAACCTCAATCTTTCCCCTCTCATCGGAAACCTATTAGGTTTTATTGACCCAAGTTTACCAAAGTTCTTTCTTCAACATTTGGATATGGAGGGACACCAATCACGTGCAGGCAAGAACATTGTAGACTGAAGAACCTGTTCCTATACTGGGCTGTTGTAAGTGCGCCACCGTGCCGCCCTACATGGATGTTGCAAATCCATTTATGTCCTTGTTCAATGCATTAAATATAATTAAAGACAAATCGCATTTTGTCTCACTCGCCAGGAAGAAAAGACTGAAGTTGCAAGCGAGCACATAGAACGCTAGCATCCTGTGGGAGATGCCCTTTAGCTGTTCAAGATAAAAGCACTTCTAAAACCTCCAAGTGTCTATGCTGTATTGGAGAAGTCAGGGAGTTTCTGTTTTTATCTGTTAAAATCAAAGTCAAAGATAGACAATTCACTTGAGCAACATAATCTTATCATGTTCGCTTTTTTTCCCCACACTTGTGCTCCTGTTACCCGTCAGCTATCCTTTCTACGTCACAGAACGCCATTGAGTCTTACCCAGTGGAATTTTTTACACTTTGCAATCCTGAAAGATTCACCCGAAAAATTTAGATCTGGACTTCATCTCCTGGTGTTGGATAAACAAATCCAGTCCTTTACAGAAATCTATTCCGGTGGTTAAGGTGTAATTAGGCTCGATCATCTGGAAATTGTCGTCAATCGTGCTACAGAGTAACACCTGCCATTGGTGATGGAGGGAGTTTAGTTTAGAGACAGGCCCTTCGACCCACTGAGTCCGCACTGACCGGCGATCTCCGCATATTAACACTATCCTACGCTAGGGATTTTTTTAAACATTTATACCAAGCCAATTAACCTACAAACCTGTCCGCCTTTTAGAGTGTGGGAGGAAACTGAAGTTCTCTGAGAAAACCCACGCAGGTCATGGGGAGAACGTACAAACTCCGTATAGACAAGCACTCTTGGCCAGGATCGATCCCGGGTCTCTGGCAGTGTACGTGGTGTAAGGCAGCAACTCTACCGCTGCACCACCGTGCCTAGTGAATGTTTAATAGGGTGGGTGAGGCGTCAATTAAATGGGCGGCTTTGTCCTGGTGTTCATTAGAGGTTGGAGATGCACTCACCCGGGCAGGTGAAGAGTATTCCATCAGGCTTTGGACTTTGAAGATGAGATGTTGAAGATGAGAACGCTGTGTGAATGTCAGGAGGTGAGACACTCACCCGAGGATACCCAGCCTCGGGCCTATTATGTAAACACTGTAGCGCATCCCTCCTCAGATATGGGGCCCAAAACTGCTCACGATACTTTAAATGTGGTCTGACCAGCGCCTTATAAAGCCTCAGTATTGCATCCCTGTTTTTACATTCAAATCCTCTTTGAAATAAATGCTCACATTGTGTTTGCCTTCCTTACTACCGATTAATCTTTTGAGAATCCTACACCGTGCTCCTAAGTCCCTTTGCACCTCCGATTTCTGAATCCTCTCCCCATATAGGAAATAGGAATAGTTATTTCTACTACTAACGTGCATGGTCACAGACTTTGCTGCGCTGTATTCCATCTGTCACTTCTCTGCCCACTCTCCCAACCTGTCCAAGTTCTTCTGCAGACTCCCTGCTTCCTTTACACTACCTGCCCCTCCACCTCTCTTTGTACCATCTGCAAACTTAGCCACAAAGCCATCAATTCCATCATCCAAATAATTGATATACATCGTGAAGAGTAGCGGCACCCAAGCACTGACCCCTGCGGAATACCACTAGTCAGTGGTATCAAATCAGAAAAAGCCTCTTTTATTCCCCCTCTCTGCCTTCTGCCATCCAACCAACCCGCTATCCATGCTGGTATCTTCCCTCTGACATTATGGGCTCTCATCTTCTTTAGCAGCCTCACGTGTGGCACTTTATCAAAGGCCTTCAGAAAATCCAGTTGAACAACATCCACCGACTCACCTTTGTCTGTCCTGCCTTCTGAACCTTCTGAATTTGTAGTCGGCAGGGCAGTACTCTGCATATCGCCAACTTGGATGTGTTGTACATACTAATGTGCTGTTAGTGCCCCCTTAAAACTGTCTGGTGAAGGTGTTTGACTATATTGTTGTCTAGTTTATTCCATTCCCTTAAGGTTCTTACAAAGAATGAGTTCTTATAAATATCTGTCCTGGCAAATGGGGTTTCTATTTGCATATCATTTCTCTTTCTTGTTCTCCTTTCTGTTGAGTATGTTATGTATCTATCTGCAGTTATGCCCACGATCCCCTTTTGAATCTTGTACAACATGGCTAGTCTGTTCCTTGCCCTTCTTGTTTCCAGCGTTTCCCACTCCAGGTCAGACAGCATCTGGGTGACACTGCTACCTCTATTGTAGTTCCTGATGCAAAAGCTGCTTTCCCCTGTACCCCTTCTAGTTTGTTGATATGACCAGTTTTGTATGGGTCCCAGGTGCATGAAGCGTATTCCAGTAAGGGTCTAACCAATGTTGTATATGCTGTGGTTTTCACTTCCTTTGGGCAGAACCAGAGGTTTCGTCTAAGGAATCCTAGTATTCAGTTGGCTTTAGTGACCGTGTTGTCCACGTGTTCCCCCCATGAAAGCTTGCTATCAAGATGAACTCCAAGGTATGGTTGTGAACTTGTACGATGAAGTATTTGTCCACAGAAGACGTAGTCTCAAGTAGGTGGTTTCGTCTTGTTTGCAATTACCATAATTGAGCATTTGGTTGGGTTGAAGCTCATCTTCCATGTGTTTTTCCATAATTCCAAGGATTTAAGGTCTTCTTGTAAGGAGTTCATATCCTCTACATCAGTGACAGGTGTATATACAAAACAATCATTGGCGAAGTGTCTTGTTTTACAATTTATGTGTTCAGGTCGATCATTAATGTACGTCAGGAACAACAGTGGTCCGAGGACCATGCCCTGGGGTACTCCTGACAGTACTTGTTCTTCTAAAGAAATGTTTCCTTCACAGGCCACCCTCTGCGTCTGGTTTGTGAGAAAGTCCCTAATCCAGTTATGTAGACTATTTCTGATGCCATAGTAATCCAGTTTTCCTCGGAGCCTTTCATGAGGAACTTTATCGAACGCTTTCGAAAAGTCTAGGATTGCCCTATGTATAGATTTCCCCTTATCTAATGCCCTTGTGATGTCATCAATAGTGACAATAAGTTGTGTTTCCGTTGAACGTTTTGCTCTGAAGCCATGTTGTGAGTTCACCAGTATCCCATTCTTTTCGAAATGGTCCATGATGTGAGAGTGTATGATGTGTTCTATGATCTTACATGTAACACTGGTCAGTGAAACTGGTCTGTAATTTTACTTCGGAGTCACGTGAGTGACTACGTGAAGAACCCCATCAGGGCGCATGCGCGTCATTACGTCTGACGCATTGGCGACAACGGCAGCGGGAGCACGCAGCTCCTGCTGCAAGGTGAGTAATTACAGCTCCACCAAAGTCGGGGAGACTTTGGAGGAGTTAGAAAAAAGTAAGAAAGTGTTTCTGTGTGTTCTTTTTTCCCCACATACAGGAACAAGGAAAAGGTGCAGGCTGCTGCCGACAAGGAGCGAGAGAGCTGCGGGAGCGCAGTTTCTGAAAGGCAGCCTGTCACCTCGGGGGAGTCGCAAGCCGGTAGCGGTGCGGCGATAGACTTGGCAAAGTGCCCAGCCGGGTACACAGCCAACGCCAGTCGGGCGGTCGGCATAACCCAAGTCAGTAAGGGCTATAGACTCCGCAGAGTCGGGCCACGAGAGTCCCGTCGGGGACAGGATACCGTTCCCCAGCGGTTACCCAAAAGGAGCAGCTCATACAGGGGCTGCTCCACAGAGACGCTCCAGGAGGAGTAATGCAGGAGGGAAGCCACAGAGAAGGCTCCACTGGCAGTGCCTAGGAGAGGTCTGCTTCATAAAGCCACACTCCAGGAGGAGTTGTGCAGGCGGGAAGCCTTAGGGAAGGCTCCGCTGGCAGTGCCTAGGAGAGGTCCGCTGGTGGATGGAGAGGCCATGACAAATTACAACAAAAGGCGCTATTGTGGAGTGCCCACTTTGAGATCAACTGCCTCCGCAAGATGCGATTAGACCAACCATCAATGCTAAATATGCTTCACTCTGCCAGCCTGGCACAGTGCAACCGGCACAGCTGTTTGACGAGGATTTCGCACAGCAGGTGAAGGAGCTGGAGGAGGAGGCTAAGACGGCAGCCACATATTCACCAAAGCGGAAGTATCCCTATAAGGGAGCAGACTGGTCCGGGCAAGGGACGAGTCCAGCTACGATGCAGCGCAGTTGGCGTTCGGCTGTAGCACCGCCACAGAGGTGAGATATCCAGCTCAAGGCTGGGGAAGAATGCCAGGTGGTAAGGAGGTAAGAGGGTCTGGTTCTCATGTAGACAGATCTAATGTGATACAATTAAATGTTTACCTCAGATATGTTTATACTGAAGGTTATTCAAGGGCATCGAATAAAGCTTAATGCAAATTCTGATTTACCCAGGCAACATGTTCCAAAAAAGGAGTTTGACTTCAGTATCACTGAACAATTGGAAGTTCAGCTGGAACTTGCAAGCTTATGTAATAAAGGTATAATTGCTAAGGCAGTTTACCAAAGCCATCAGTTTGTGTCCAATATCTTTCCCAGACCAAAAAAGGATGGGGGGATGCAGAATTATACAGACCTGAATAGTCTCAACCCTTTTGTACGGTATAGACATTTTAAGATGGAAACGTTTGTGAAGGAGATCTTAAAGATGCGGATTCAGTGTCTGTTCATTTGCAGGATAGAAGATTTAAAATTCAGCTGGATGGGGCAATTATGCCAATACAATCCACTGCCTAATGGTTTCTCTTCAGCTCCTAGAGGGATTACAAAGTTGTTAAAACCTATTCTAGGCATGATGAGACGTCAAGGTCATGTGCTCATGGCTTAGCTAGATAATATCTTGATTGTAGGACAATCAAAGGAAACAGCTGAAGCATCAGTGGCAGTTGGTAAAAACCATTTTTAATTGGGCTTTATAAGCTATCCAGAGAAATCTAAATCTATACCTGTGACACAAATTGACTAGTTGGGTTCACAATGGACTTAATCAACATCATTGTGACCTTGCCCAGGCAAAAAAGGGTACAGCTAATTAAGAGCTATATCAAGTTAATTGCTGACACACAGCCTTCAATTAGCCAGGTGACAAGTCTGCTGTGGTAATGGCTGGCAGCATTTCCAGCAGTTCAATATGGCCACTTTATTATCTACAATTACAAAGGTCAAAGGAACAAGCATTGAGGATACATTGGGGTCATTATAATAGACCTATGCTTCTATCAATAGAGGCTGTTGCTGATGTACAATGGTGGATTCAGCGTGTGTCCACTAGTAGTTCCAAAGTGTTATTGGACCAAGCTTCCATGATTTGCAGACAGATGTCAGAGCACTTGGGTAGGGTGCTACTGATGCAAGATCCAGCGGTGGAGACAGATGAACATTGCTTCTGCAAACATGGGGAATTAACCAAGAGTATTTTATGGACTCAAGGCTTATGGCACTAACTAAACTAGTTTGCATGTGCAGTGCAAAATAGACAACACTACAGCAGTTGCTGATATGAATCGCATGGGTGGAATCAAATTGTTATGTGACAGGTTGGCAAATACAATTGGACCTGGAGTAGGGATAGAGAGATTTGGATTGGAGCTATCTATCTGCCAGGGAAACTTAATGTAGTACCAGATGGCAGCTCACGAAAATTCCATCATAACACAGAGTGGATGTGGAACCAGGATGAGTTCAAGAACATAGTACTTCCTATATGGAAGGCCAAAATATGTTTCATAGGCACCAGATCCAGGGGCAGTGGCAATTGATGTTTTTTCACTAAATTGGGATGATATGTTTGTGTACATTTTCCCACCATTCTGCCTCATAGGTCGGTGTTTGAGAAAATCAAGCAGGATGCCGCTTCAGGGGTTTTGGTGATACCAAATTGCCTGATTCAACCATGGTTCCCTTTGATGTTACAGATAGCGATCCAACCTCTTTTTGCTGATTCCGAACAGTAGGAATTTGCTGGAGCATCCAGTAACACATTGTTCATCCGTTATGTGATGGTATGGATCTGTTAATTTGCAGGTTTTAAGAATGCCTTACATTGGTCGAGGACTTTCTAGGCCAATGGTGGATATACTCGCTGCAGTCTGGAGAAACAGTACTCAAAAACAGTATATGACATGAAAAAAAAAAAAAATGGGAACAATATTGTGTTCAAAAGAATATTCAATATGATACTGTAGTTATTGAAAATGTGTTAGAGTTTATCTACACTTTATTATGATGAGGGTCTTAGCTATACTGCTATCAATACAGCTAGAAGTGCTTGGTCGGCATATTTTGTAATAGGTACACGGACACAAAGTATAGGTTCTCACCCTCTCATATCTAGGTTGATGAAAGGAATCTTTAATTCCAAACCACCTAAGCCTAGGTATATGGTAATCTACGAGGTAAGTGTTGTTCGTAACATACTTCGTCATTGGGTCCCTGTCACGTCTATAACTTTGTTAAAATTAACCATGAAATTGGCTATGCTAATGGCATTGGTGTCAGTACAGAGAGTGCAGACTTTCCAAAAACTTCAGTTCGAGAGAATGGAAGTGAATACAGAGAATGTTATGGTTTATATTTCTGACCTGCTCAAACAAAGCAGGCCAGGTGTGACAGGTTTTAAGATTGTGTTCTCAGCATATCCTACAGCTCCATGTTTATGTGTAAGGACACATTTGTTACATTACATTGAAGCCGCAAGGGCTTTAAGACAAGAAGAAACAGGATTATTTCTCAGTTACAAGAAGCCAACATAAAAGAGTGGCAGTTCAGACTATCTCAAGGTGGTTAAAGCAAGAGTTGGTTCAGGCAGGAATTAACATTTATGTGTTTACATCTCATTCCACTAGCGCAGTAGCAACATCTGCGGCCAGGGCGATGGACGTTCCCATCGACCATATATTAAAAGCCGCAGGTTGGAAAAATGAATTTGTGTTTCAGCAATACTACCATCGGCCGATTGCCGATGGAGGGCTGTTTGCCAACTCAATATTGAGTGCTATTGCTATTGTTTAAAGTCAGTTTTCAATACTGTTTCATTCTGTTTCGTTTGTTGCCCTACATTAAGAGGGTTTATTGGTGGTTTTATGACCAAAAATAAAACTGTTTTGTTTTTGCATGATATGCAATGTCATGTTTACAGCATTATTGATGATACTCAGTCAATCGATGCAGTGAGAAGCCGGGATTTTGATCTGCGGCATAAAAATCACAGAGCTTTAAAATCTTCACGTAGTCACTCACGTGACTCCGAAGTAAAATAGTAAGATTAAACGAGAACTTACCAGTTTGAAGTTTGATCTTTATTTTATGAGGAGTTACGTTGGTGATTATGTGCCCACCACGCCCAACCCTCTCTCATAGAAAAAAGGTCATAATGGTAGTTCTCATGTTGATCATCTTAATATGTTACTTCAATTATGGTGTTGTCTGTGATTTCATACCGCTGCTTTGAAGATTGACGCGCATGCGCCCTGACGGGGTTCTTCACGTAATCACCAACGTAACTCCTCATAAAATAAAGATCAAACTTCAAACTGGTAAGTTCTCGTTTAATCTTACTATTCTCAGGCGCAGCCTTATTGCCCTTCTTAAATATTGCACAGATGTTTGCTTCCTTCCACTGTCGTGGAAGTGACCCACAATCAATTGATGACTGGAATAAATCTGTGAGTATGGGTGCTATTTTCGGTGCAAACATCTTTAGAAACCATGGTGGCAACTGATCTGGGCCTGCTGCTTTCACTAGTTCAGGGATATCCTGTATTTTACCGTTTCCCATCGATGGAATGTATGACTTGTTTTCCCTCGTAAATACACTGGTGAATTGAGCATTAAGTGCTTTGACCTTCCCTTTCCCGTCACTTACAACTGTGTTGTTCACCATGAGGTCTGCAACTCCCTTCTCTCCGTTACCCAAACGTTTCATATAAGACCCAAATTACTTGACGTTTTCTTTCATTGCTGTGATAAGGTTGTTTGAGACAAAGTCTTGTTCGGCTCTATTCAGAGGTTTCCATAATTCCTTCTGGCAATTTACAAAGGAATCCCAATCTTCTTTGTCTTTTGTCTTCTTTGCTTTATTGTATGCCCTCTGTTTCTTACGCCTGAGTCTGTGGTGATGTCAGGTGAACCAGGGTAGGGTATTTGGTTTGGCTGTTGTTTTTTTTGGAATATGTCTCTCCTAAAGAAAATGCTTTATTTCAGTTTCAAAAGTGTCCCACTTCTCCTGAATAGGAGCATTCCCCATTGAGAGATAATGGTCCCGTAAAGCATCCAGGTCTGCATTGATCAGTTCCTCGTTTGCTTTCCGCCGTACGTAGTATTTCCTTCTAGGTTGTCATTTCCACTTGGCTGTCAGATCCAGGTCCACAATAACTGTCATGGTCGCTTCCACCTGCTTCCACCTTAGTACCCTGAACAAGACTGGTGTTATTTGTGAATACCTCTTCTTGTTGGTTTATTAACCATGTTGGTTCAGTCCAAAACCCATTACAGCGCCCACTAGTAGTTCAGCTGTATCCTTGGATGCAGATTGATCCTGCACTACTGTTGAGCCTTCCCAATTAATATTAGGCTGATTAAAGTCACCTGAAAGTACTATATTGTATCCCTTGCATTTATTGCATATTTTCTCAAATGAATTCTCAAGTTCACTTACAAACTGTTTATCATTGTGTCTGGGCTTATAAGCAGTACCTATTAAAAGTGAGTGCCGTCCTTTCAACTCAATTTGGTTCCACATTAATTCACTATCTACTTCAATCTCTTCTTTACGAATCATAATAATATCCTTTTTACATGCTATTAAGATGCCACCATGAATTCCGTCCCGTCTGTCCCTTCGATAGACATCATATATATCCGGGAAAATCTCATTACTATTAATGTCCTGTGAAAGCCAAGTTTCTGTCCCTTGCACAATATCAGGATTATACTGATCCAAAAGTACCTTTACTTCAGAAGTTTTATTCCTAATGCTCTGAAAATTTACCACCATAATTTTTTGTGAGTTCCTGCCTTTACATTTTGTTAACTTGTTTTTAACTGTCGTCGTAGCTCTATGAGGTTTAGGGGATGTTATATTACCAATAAATGTGTCACCTCCATCATCATCATTCAGGATAAAAAAACGGTTTGATGTGTTAAAGGCCTGTCTCACGAGTCTGCGGTCATTGGCAGCGAAACGGGAAGAATCTACCGCTCCTGGGCCGCCATAGACCGCGCACTCGGTCAAACGCACAATTCCGGGGCCGTGCGGCGTTGTTCCCAACACCGCACGGTGCTAAAATAAAACCAACACTGTTCAAAAATATGTCCCTACCGCACAGCCTCCGCCAGTGAGGCACGAGTGCGGCAAGGCCGCCGCCACAGCTGCCGCCAGTGTGGCTCGAGCGCCGTGCGTCGAACTTGCACCGCCACAGCCTCCGCCAGTGAGGCACGTGTGCGGCACGGCCGCCGCCACAGCCACCGCTACAGCGCCGCGATCAGGACGGCCGCCGCCACAGCCACCGCTACAGCGCCGCGATCAGGACGGCCGCCGCCACAGCCCCGCAGATCCAAAATGACGTCATCGCAGTCGGCCCGCCCTTTTTTTTAACTTACCGCAAGCACGTGGGACCAGCCGTATTTAAATCACTCGGCGCCCGCGCAGCATCCGTGCGGCGCTCCCGTGGCATAGGCTCAGCGCTCTCGCCGTTGCCGTGCGGTCCACTCTACAGGCGAAGCCGCGCTTCACCGCCGATGACCGCAACACCGTAAGACAGAGCCTTTACTTTCAAATGATGAATTAAACAATGTTTCAGAAATGTTCATAATTTCACATATTGGACAGATCCAGACACAATTTTTCCCTTCAAAGCTGCTGTATGTTACATCATCCACTCCACCGCATGCAGCATGTATCCATCCTTGAAATCCATCACATTCTATACCCTTGTGCTGGCTAGTTACCATCTCATTGCCCACCCCACATGGTTCAGGTTTACAGTTTGTGCATTGCCATGAAAGATTCTGCTTTGTAATGCTCATACTGTATATTCCTTGATAGTCACGTAAGTACATTTGACATGATACATATTGCATCACAATCTATGCACTGAAGTTTTCTTCGGTGTTTTGTTACCAGCTTGTTACAGCTCCCACAGTTTGAAGGCCCAGGGTTTAGACTAACATCCCCAGATAACAGCAAAGTAATGAGAAACCCAATGTGTTTCTTCGGCCTCATTTCAATAGTCGTACAGATTGCTGGTCTAGACAAGAGTCTGTAACTGTTGATGTAAATTCATGTGTATCTCATGCAATCTTCTCTCAGGATTAAGTGTGAGAACCCTTTATGAAAAACCAGGTGTTGGTCATCTGTAGAGTTTGTTTCCAATGGTTGAATTTGTTGTCTCACAAACAGGCATTACAACAGTATGCTTCCGATGCTGTTGTGTTGTTCTACAGTGTATCTCAGCGATTCAATCAATAATAATGAAATCAAGAGGCTTCTTCCCTTTATGTTGTCCCACAATGTCTGCCAATGAATACTGCTTATAGTCCACACCACTGCTGTATCCATGCGCAATTGAAATGAAAATCCAAGATGGCTGCCCTTTTCCAGCCACTTCATTAACATGGTTAGAAACACTAAAAATACCTCATATCGCGATAAAAAACACCACTAATGTTTGCTAAAAGAGTCAAATAAGTTGAATGTTGCACGGTTGAGTACGGATGGCTAAGTAATTTCTGAAAATTTTCACTCAGATATAGACTTCCGTATCTGCCGACTGTGGCTTGCTGCTGTGTCACTCTAGGTTTCCGCTGTCTTGCGTTCCGTCTGTACTGTCGGTGGCGAAGTCCTGCTATTTACTTCTTCAAAGAATTCCAACAGATTTGTCAGGCAAGACATCCCCTTCACAAAAGCATGCTGACTTTGGCCTATTCTCTCCCCAGAATAATTTTGGAGGGGGGTCAGTCACTGTGCATATTCAAGAAGGAGATCTGTACATTTCTAGATGTGAGGGAAATGTGTCATACAGCATGGAAACAGGCCATTTGGCCTGTGATACTGCAAGGACTACTTTGTTATATCACAAGGACTACTTTGTTTGCCTGCGTAGCAATATGTATATGTGGGAATGACGTAATATGGGCAGGGCACTCTGGTTCCAGATGGCCATGAAATAAACAAGGAAACATTCGCTAATTTAAACTTCATTCATGAAACAGCTTACAGAGCCACTTGGTATCCTTACAATTTTTTTTTGTAAGGATTGACTCCATGGAAGGAAGCAGAAGGTGATGGTGGAAGGTTGCTTCTCCGATTGGAGGCCTGTGACCAGTGGTGTGCCTCAGGGTTCGGTGCTGGGCCCGTTACTGTTTGTCATCTCCATCAATGATTTGGATGAGAACATTCAGGGCAAGATTAGCAAGTTTGCTGATGATACAAAAGTGAGTGGTTTTGCAGATAGTGAAGATGTTTGTGAAAGATTGCAGCAGGATCTGGATCGGTTGGCCAGGTGGGCAGAGCAATGGTTGATGGAATTCAATACAGAGAAGTGTGAGGTATTGCATTTTGCACAGTAAATGGTAGGCCTCTGAGTAGTGTAGTAGAGCAGAGGGATCTAGGAGTACAGGTGCATGGTTCCTTGAAGGTCGAGTCACAGGTACATAAGGTGGTCAAGAAGGCTTTTGGTACTTTGGCCTTCATCAGTCAGAGTATTGAGTATAGAAGTTGGGAGTTGTAGTTGTATAAAATGTTGGTGAGACCGCATTTAAAATATTGTGTTCAGTTCTGGGCACCATGTTATAGGAAAGATATTGTCAAGCTTGAAAGGGTTCAGAAAAGATTTACAAGGGTATTGCCCAGACTAGAGGGTGTAAGTTAAAGGGGGAGGTTGAGTAGGCTGGGTCTCGATTCCATGGAGCGCAGGAGGATGAGGGGCGATCTTATACAGGTGTATAAAATCATGAGAGGGATAGATCGGGTAGATGAACAGGGTCTCTTGCCTAGAGTAGGGGAATCGAGGACCAGAGGACATTGGTTCAAGTTGAAGGGGAAAAGATTTAATAGGAATCCAAAGGGTAACTTTTTCACACAGAGGGTGGTGAGTGTATGGGACAAGCTACCAGAGAAGGTAGTAAAAGCTGGGACTATTCCATTGTTTAAGAAAAAGTTAGACATGTACATGGATAGGACAGGCTTGAAGGGATATGGACCAAGCGCAGGCAGGTGGGACTAGTGTAGTGTAGTGTTGGCCGGTGTGGGCAAGTTAGGCCAAAGGGTCTTTTTCCACACTGTATCACTCTATGACGATGACTCCTTGACTATGACCAGCCTTCCTCTGGAACTGCCAGTTGCTGAATGCTATTACAAGATAAGAAGCAGTTAATCTTGTGAAATAGTGCTTCAAGGAGTAGCAGCACTAACGGGCAATTACTGAGGCTGCTCCAATATTGATGTTGCAGTCTGAACCCGAACAAAATACAGAGATCATAGGTATGTGTAGTCAAAAGATCTCTTTTGTGTTTTATAAATTTATCTTAACGATATCCAAGTTTGAAATCCTGCAATTTTTCTTATTTCTCGTAGATCTGGAGATAAATATAGTATAGGAATGAACTGCAGATGCTGGTTTACATCAAAGATGGACACAAAATGCTGGAGTAGCTCAATGGGACAGGCAGCATCTCTGGATAGAATGAATCAGGTTGAGACCCGTCCCGCTTGAATAACTCCAGCATTTTCTGTTCATCAGAAAATATAGCACAGAGATAGATTCTTCAGTCCCCACTGATCATCATGAGCCATTTATATTCATCTTAATTCCATTCTGTTCTCCTCACTACATTTCCCGCCACTCCACACACACACCCTCTCCCAGATTATTCTACCGACGTACAAATTAAGGGCTGGCAGCATCTCTGGAGAGAAGGAATGGGTGACGTTTCGGGTCGAGACCCTTCTTCAGCGAGAGTCGGGGATAGGGAGACTAGAGATATGGAAGGATAAGGTGCGGAAATAACATATCAAAGCAGACCCTGGTCAAGGAAATGTAAAATGGTTCATATGTTATCCGAGGGGAAGGTGGCAACAAGGCATACAAAGGGTCTCAACCCAAAACGTCACCCATTCCTGCTCTCCAGAGATGCTGCCTGTCCCGCTGAGTTACTCCTGCATTTTGCATCTGTCTTGAGTGTAAACCAGCATCTGCAGTTCCTTCCTATACCAATTAGGGGCAATTTACAGTGGCCAATTAACCTACCGACCATGAGAAGAAACCATGCACTCAAATGAGAACATGCAAACTCCACACTGATAGCACCCAAAAACCAGGATTGAATCCAGGTCGGGGGAAATGTGAGGCAGCAGCTCGGTTAGCTGTGCCACTTTCTTCAGCCATTTTCTAAAACGTAACCAAGTTCTGTCCTTTGCTGTTATGAAGGTGCGTGGAGCCTTTGGCCTATGTTTATAAGGAGCATTGTAAAGCTTCACTTACACTGAGGATTATGAGTAACTTTGAGTCATATATTTAGACTTCAGAGATACAGCGCAGAAACAGGTCCTTCATCCCACCGCGTCCACGTCGAGCAGTGGTCACCATGCTGATCACTAGCACTTTCCTACACGCTAGGAACAATTTATAATGTTACCAAAACCTACACATCTATACGTCTTTGAAATATGGGAGGAAACCGGAGTACCCGGTGAAAAGCCACGCAGTCACAGGGAGGACGTGCAAACTCCGTACAGACAGCACCCGTAATCAGGATCGAACCCGGGCCTCTGGCAGCGTGAAACATCTACTCTACTGCTGCGCCACCGTGCCACTCGAACAAAATGAGTGAGTGTTTAAATTATTAACCCCTCTCAAAAACACTACTAAAATGGCAATCAGTATCAGAGCTGCCAAACAGCAGTAATGGTTTCTCTGATATTAATGGAAGAATTTTTAATAAAATGCCCACAAGTTAGTCAAGGGAAAATATATACATTAGTCTGTAGACTTTATTATAAACTGTACTCTCCTCTAAATCCACAGCTAATGTGGATCCAGAGAAAACAGAGGAAGAACTAATATAGAATTTATAATTTATCTAAGAGAAATATGGAAGTTGCCATTAAGTACATAGAACAGGAATGAGAGAATTACATTACAGCTAGGCCCTGTGGGTCGCCGAAACAAACAGAAAAAAAGAAAGAAAATGGTTAAAACAAAAGAGAAAAATAATTTGCTATTAGTTTAGTTTAGTTTATTGTCATGTGTACAGTGAAAAGCTTTTGTTGCGTGCTGATCAGTCAGCGGAAAGACAATACATGATTACAATTGAGCCGTCCACAGTGTACAGATACAGGATAGAGGGAACAACGTTTAGTGCAAGGTAAAGTCCGATTAAAGATAGTCCGAGGGTCTCCAATAAGGTAGACAGTAGCTCAGGATTGTTCTCTAGGTAGGATGGTTCAGGTGCCTAATAGCAGCTGGGAAGAATGTGTCGCTGAATCTGGAGGTGTGCGTTTTCACACTTCGATACCTTTTGCTTGTTGTGAATTTCAGTGTATACAAGACCAGTTGTTCCATTCTTTCAACATATGACAGTCCCGCCATCCCGGGAATTAACCGTGTGAACCTACGCTGCACTCCCTCAATAGCAAGAATGTCCTTCCTCAAATTTGGAGACCAAAACTGCACACAATACTCCAGGTGTGGTCTCGCCAAGGCCCTGTACAACTGCAGAAGGACCTCTTTGCTCCTATACTCAACTCCTCTTGTCATGAAGGCTAACATGCCATTAGCTTTCTTCACTGCCTGCTGTACCTGCATGCTTACTTTCAGTGACTGATGTACAAAGACACCCAGGTCTCGTTGTACTTCCCCTTTTCCTAACCTGACACCATTCAGATAATAATCTGCGTTTCTGTTCTTGCTACCAAAGTGGATAACTTCACATTTATTCACATTAAACTGCATCCGCCATGCATCTTCCCACTCACCCAACCTGTCCAAGTCACCCTGCATCCTCATAGCATTCTCACACTGCCACCCAGCTTTGTGTCATCTGCAAATTTGTTAATGTTACTTTTAATCCCTTCATCTAAATCAATAATGTATATTGTAAATAGCTGTGGTCCCAGCACCGAGCCTGCCATTCTGAAAGGGACCCGTTAATACCTACTCTTTGTTTCCTGTCTGCCAACCAATTTTCTATCCGTCAATACCCTAACCCCCAATACCATGTGCTCAAAGTTTGGCCACTAACCTCCTATGTGGGACCATATCAAAGGCTTTCTGAAAGTCCAGGAACACTACACCCACTGGCTCTCCATTGTCCATTTTTCTAGTTATATCCTCAAAAAATTCCAGTGGATTAGCCAAGCATGATTTTCCCTTCGTAAATCCATGCTGAAATCCATCCTGTTACTGCTATCCAAATGTGCCACTATTTCATCTTTTATAATTGACTCCAGCATCTTCCCCACCACCGATGTCAGGCTAACTGGTCTATTATTCCCTGTTTTCTCTCTCCCTCCTTTCTTAAAAAGTGGGATAAAATTAGCTACCCTCCAATCCACAGGAACTGATCCTGAATCTATAGAACATTGGAAAATGATCACCAATGCGTCCACAATTTCTAGAGCCACCTCCTTAAGTACCTTGGGATGCAGACCATCAGGCCCTGGGTATTTATCTGCCTTCGGTCCCATCAGTCTACCCAACACCATTTCCTGCCTAATGTGAATTTCCCTCAGATCCTCCGTCACCCTAGGTCCTCTGGCCACTAGTACATCTGCAAGATTGTTTGTGTCTTCCTTAATGAAGACAAATCCAAAGTACCTGTTCAACTCGTCTGCCATTTCCTTGTTCCCCATAATAAATTCACCAGTTTCTATCCTCAAGGGATCCACATTTGTCTTAACTATTTTTTTCCTTTTCACATACCTGAAGAAGCTTTTACTATCCTCCTTTATATTCTTGGCTAGCTTACGGTACCTTTGTATTTCATCTTTTCTCCCCGTGTTGCCCTTTTAGTTATCTTCTGTTGCTCTTTAAAAGTTACCCAATCCTCTGGCTTCCCACTCATCTTTGCTACGTTATACTTCTTCTCTTTTATTTTTATACTGATCTTGACTTCCCTTGTCAGCCACGGTTGCCTCTTACTCCCATAACCACCGTAGCATTACCTTTGCTGCATGCCAATTTTAACTCTTGATTCAACGCACCCTATATCCAGGCTACTGTTTGGGGGCCTGTAGATACAGTATCTCCCATTAGGGTCTTTTTACCCTTACAATTCCTCAGTTCTATCTATATTGACTCAACATCTCCTGATTCTATGTCACCCCTCACAAGGGACTGAATTTCATTCTTTACCAACACAGCTACCCCACCCCCCTCTGTCCACCTGTCTGTTTTTCCATAGGAAGTATAACCCTGAATATTCAGTTCCCAGGTCAGATCCTCTTGCAGCCATGTCTCTGTAATTCCCATCAAACTTGCCAATCTCTAACTGAGCCTCAAGCTCATCCACTTTATTTCTTATACTTCACACTTTCATATACAACACTTTAACTTCGGTATTCACCTCCCCTCTCACACCGGTCACTATTGCGCCTGTCCTTACTCTCTTATCCCTTCTCGAACTTTCCTTCCCATTAATTTGGGAGTCGTTTGTAACTTTTCCTGTACTCACTTCCCCTTTAACTCCTTCTTTATATTCCCAATTTGTCAATCTCTCCCCCCCCCCCCCCTCCCCCGCTATTTAGTTGTTGATTCTCCATTGCCGACCCATCTATGAAAACGGGTTTGTAGATCCTTGGCTTCCCTCTTCTAAAGTTAATGATCAGCTCCTTTGTCTTGCTGGTATTGAGAGCAAGGTTGTTGTTCTGGCACCATTTAATCTCCCTCTTACTCTCCGACTGTCCGTTACCCGACTCGTCATTCATTCAACAACAGTGATGTTGTTGGTGAATTTAAAGATGGTGTTGGAATTGGGCCTGGCTTCACAGTCACGGGTATAGAGCAAGGGACCAGCACACAGCTCTGAGGTGCTCCTGTGCTGATGGTTATCGTTGAGGAGGTGTTGTATCCAATTTGTACAGGTTGTGGTCCGTTGATGATGAAGTCAAGGATCCAGTTGCATCGGGAAGCATGGAGACCCAGTTCCCTGACCTTGAGAAGAAGTTTGGAGGGGATGATGGTCTTAAATGCCGAGCTGCAGTTCAAATGAAAGAGGTCATTCAGCTCACCAAGTCCATTCCAGCCCTACCCCGAGTACTACTGCTGCTAAAATTCCTACATCCTCACATCGTAACTCTGCAAATTCTTTCCTTTCTGAAATGTTTTGAACGGGAATATAGTGTTGAAGAAAATTCTGGAGTAACTCAGCGGAACAGGCAGCATCTCTGGAGAGATGGAATGGGTGACGTTTTGGGTCGAGAACCTTCTTGGGGTTTTAGTTTTATTCTAACTAAACATTGCAAAAACGAATTTTCCATCGTTAGTTCTTGAGGTGTTGAAGTGCAAATTATCATCATTGATACACTGTTTCCAAAATTAATCAGAATAAGGCAAGAAGTGTTAATCAGATAGGAACAGCAATTACCACATAATTAATTGTGATACTGTCTCTAATAACATTTAACTTTAGGACGGTGATGGAATAGCCTCTACTTGCCTGGATGATTGTAGCACTAATGAGCTCAAGAAACTCGACAGGGCCCTGGGCGAAGCCACCAGTTGATCCACTTTCAGTAGCGTTCATTGCATCTATTACTGACATGTTGTGGCTGCGCTGTATACCATTAGTCCACTCACCTGGGCTACTCTAACACCACCTGCCAAACCTCCAAACTCCACCACCAAGAATGAGCAGAGTAGCAACTATATAGAAACACCACCACATACATGTTCCCCTCAAAGTGGCGTGCCATCCGACATGGAAATATTCACCATTCCTTCTTCCTGGAACTTCTTCCGCCAAAATTCCTTAGAGGGATTAACAGGGTGGATGTTGAGGGAAGGAACTGCAAATGCTGGTTTATACTGAAGATAGACACATAATCCTGTAGCTCTTCAGCGGGTCAGGCAACATCTCTGGAGAAAAGAAATATTCTTCTTCTCCAGCGATGCTGCCTGACCCATTGAGTTATTTCAACATTTTTGTGTCTCGTGAACCTTCCTACATATTTTGTCTGCTCCATGGCAAAAGCTCCTCAAGGGATGCCTACTTTGAAGAGGTTCTCCTCTTCTCTCTGACAGGGATTGAAGAAAAGTTCCGACCCGAAACATCACCTATTCCTTTTCTCCAGAGATGATGCCTGACCTGCTTAGTTGCTCCAGCTTTTTGTGTCTATCTGGGGTAGGTGTTGAGGTGTTTTCACTCATGGGAGAGTTATGAACATGGGGGGTATAGTTACATGAGAAGGGTCTAGCCATTTAAAAGTCAGGTGCAAAGAAAATTCCTCTTGAAGAGGGTATTGAATTCACTGCCAAGGGTATCATTAGATAGATTGGAGAAATGAGGGTTATGGGGAACTGGCACAGACAAGGACTTGAGGCCAGTGAAGATCAGCCATGATCATATTGAATGCAGGACTGGGCATGAGGGGTCTGATGGCTTATCTAGTTCTCATTCTTTTTGTGTCTTGAGTCCCCCAACTACAACATGGGAGTACCATCTCCAAAGGACTGCAGTGATCAAAGAAGGAGACCTTACCACCAGCTCCTCCAAGGTAATTAGATATGGCCAAGGACCAGCCGGGACCAAAGAAGGGCTAGCCAGAACGATGAGGGGACCCGGTGGAGGGGCTGCTGAGATCTAGGACAGACCAGGCGGGGGGGGGGGGGTGGGGGGGGTGGGGGGGGTGGGGGGGGGTGGGGGGGGGGTGGGGGGGGGTGGGGGGGGGTGGGGGGGGGGTGGGGGGGGGTGGGGGGGGGTGGGGGGGGGGTGGGGGGGGTGGGGGGGTAGGGGGGGTGGCCGCCTGCTGCCACGTGCAACGGCAGGCTTGGTTCGCCGCTGCGACCAGAAGATATAAATGTTCTACAAACCTTTTGTAACCGTTGACACCAGAACATACTGACTGTTGTGTACTGCCTGGGTGAGGTCTACAGTGTGTCTTTACTAGGTTGGACGTAAGACAAAGCATTGCACTGTATGTAGGTACATGCGACAATAAAGCAGTCATTCATTCCTTGAATCCCAATAAAGTGGTTACGTTTAAGAAAAGAGTATTTTAATCGAACAGCCAAAAAATGCACATATCTGACCTCAGTCACCGTGTGAAAGTGTAAGCGTGAGAGAATGAAGTGAAGAAATTGCCTTTCAACTGTTTAAAGAAATACAAGTGAAGGATCGGAGATGCAGGAACAGAACAGAACAACAACGAGATCAAATGAAAATATAAAAATTGAAACGTCAGGAAATAGTGTCAGGGGGGCAGGGAGTTTGAAAGGCTGATGATTGAGACAAAGGCAAGAAAACAGAAGAGAGGCTGTTCTATTAAGTCACGGTGTGAATCAAGTTGATGGCAGTAGATAGCGTTGGTTTCATGTCCGTGACAACATGAGAAAGAGGAGCAGTGAAGAGAGGAATGGAATTTCAGATTGAGCTCTTCTGAACATGAAAACAGCATTGAAGTCATTTTGTGCAAAGAGAACCACACAAGCTTGGTTGAGGTTGTGCGTTTAGGTTTAGAATTAGGTTTATCATTCTCACGTACCAAGGTGCAGTGAAATGCTTTGTTTTGCATGCTATCTAATCAAATCAGACAATGCTGCACATAAATACAATCATGGCAAACACAAGTAGAATAGATAACGTAAAGGGAAAATACAGGGTGCAGAATATAGTTTCCATCATTATAGCGTGCCAGTTCAATAGACAAGGTCAAGTGTCCATAATGGGATAGAGGTGAATCAGACAGTACCACAGCTTATGGAACGACTTTCAGAAACCTTGTAACATTTGCATGATAACATGATAACCTGGATATGACAGGTTTAGAAGGATATGGGCTAAATGCAGACAGGTGGGACTAGTGCAGATGGGACATGTTGGCCGATGTTGGCATGTTGGAGGATGATATGCTGGGATAGACACAAAATGCTGGAGTAACTCAGCGGGTCAGGCAGCATCTCTGGAGAAAAGGAATAGCTAAAGTTTCAGGTCGAGACCCTTCTTTAGACTTAGAGTCAGGTACCTCTGGTTTCCCTCTTCCCTGACTCTCAGATTGAAGAAGGGTCTCGACCCGAAACATCGCTTATTCCTTTTCTCCAGAGTAGCAGCCTGACCCGCTGAGTTACTCTATCTTCTATCTTCTATCTTCGGTGTAAACCAGATTCTGCAGTTCCTTCCTACACATGACCTGCTGGGCCCTGGGGAAAGCAATCAGGTCAAGGGAGGCAGGGTCACCTTCAAGGAAAGGATGAGTACATTTATGCAGCATTTGGGCAATGTGTACCCATCCCGTCCTCTCCCAGACATGGCCCCCGAAGGTGATGCAGAACCACCTGGGATACAACCTCTTCACTCGACCTTCCAATGCGTAAACCCTTTACCTTGCTTACAACGCAAATCAGCCCCGCTCCAAACAGGAGATAACAAGATCTGAGCCAAGCAGTTGACGGCAGCTTCAAAAGAGGAGAGAAAACGTGGGAGTGGAAAGCAAGCAAGAAAGTTGAAGGAAGCTGGAAGAGAGAGTGATTATGCTTTAACAATGAGTTAAATATTGGGGTTATTAACTGCAGCTGATGAGGCCTCTTTGCTCCACGGCAAAGCTATTAATTTATTTTCAACAACCAGGAATCTTTTAAGGAAATTGAATGCTCCACATAGCAGATGGTTTCAATAAGCCAAGCGACACAGTGGTAGTAATCCAATTAACGCTACAAATGAAGCTGTTAGCGATGCTTAACACATGGCCCAATGTCTTCAGAGTGTGTGGATCTGGCATTTAGCTCAGTGGCGTAGCAGTAAAGTTGATGCCTTACAGCGCCAGAGAACCAGGTTCAATCCTGACTATGGGTGCTGTCTGTACGGAGTTTGTCGTGGTTATCCCTCGAGGTCGAGGATGATGGTCTACGTTCCGTTGCTCGCAGAACGAAGATGCCTGTGCGTGTGTTTGTTTAACGTGTACTTGATGTTGCGCTCCAAGAAGCACACGGCCCTTCACAAATCAATCAACTCATTCCGATGGCAAGGGAACCAAGGCGATTGGAGCTGATAAATCTGTTGCAGCCTTCATCCACCATCACAGCCGTTGAGTTCAAGATAACTTTGTCTGCCTGGTCCGCCGTTGAGGTCTTGTAGGTTGGATCATTCTTAGTCTGGACCCTCATCATCGATCTTACCATCATGGGTGAGTTGTAAAAGTGTCCCTAGTGTGTGCAGGTTAGAGTACAGGGCGATCGTTGGTTGGCGCGGACTTGGTGGGCCGAAGGGCCTGTTTCCACGCTGTATCTCTAAACTAAAGTAATCTACAAGAAGAACCGTGGTGGTTGCTGCCTTACAGCGCCAGAGACCCGGGTTAGACCCCGACTACGGTTGCTGTCTGTACAGAGTTTGTACGTTCTCCCCATGACCACGTGGGTTTTCTCCGGGTTCCACGGTTTCTTCCCACACTCCAAAGACGTGCAGGTTTGTAGGTTACTTTGGCTTGGTGTAATTGTAAATTGTCCCTGGTGCATGTAGGGTAGTGTAAGTGTGCAGGGATTGCTGGTCAGGATGGACTCGATGGGCCAAAAACCTGTTTCTGTGCTGTATCTGTAAACTAAACGAAACTCAGTGGGTCAGGCAGCATCTCTCTGCAGAACATGGATAGGTGACATTTTGGGTCGGGGCCCTTTTTCAGACCGGTTGTTCGCTGGAGGAGGGTGGGGGGAAAGAATACTCGGAGAGAGGAGAGGCAGGACAAAGCGAGGCAGCTAATAGATCGACACTGGCGAGGGGGGTTCTGATAGGCAAATGGTTGGAAGAAAGGCTGGAGATTCAAGCATAGACTGATTGATGAGATGCAAATTGTGAAACCAGAGAAAGGAATGTGGGAGGAGGAGTAGCTGGAGACATAGGTGCGTGTCTAGGAGAGGCACTGGGGAGGGGAGGATGGGGAGGGGAGGATGGGGAGGGATGGAGGGAGGGGAGGGGCTTCAGTAAAGGTTACCTAAAATTGGAGACCTCGATTCACCCATTGAAAATCTGATGCCCATGACTTGCCACATCCTACATAGTCCCACACTATGTAAGCTGGCCTCTGTCCTAACTGCGACCATGTTCCATCTGCACGGCGTGCCGACCTACATTGGCTACCTATTAAGCAGTTGCACAATTTAAAAATTCTTAGCCATGTACTCCAATCAAACCAAATCAAATCAAAATGTAATTACCTTGCTCCATCCTTCCCCATAATTGCCTTCAGTACTTTTAACCCTTTCATGTTTACACTACCAACTCTGAACATTAGATAATGTCGATAGACACAAAATGTTGGAGAAAACTCAGCGGGCCAGGCAGCATCTCTGGAGCAAAGGAATAGGTGACATTTCAGGTGGAAACCCTCCTTCAGACTGAGGCTCCTTCCTACACCAAATAATGTTGATTTTATAAGAGATAGTTAACTCTGTTTGGAACTGAAGTGAAGTGATGGGATTTAATTGAGCCAAATAAAATGATGAAGGACTTAGAGAAAGTAAATAGTGAGGACCTATTTCCCTTCACGTGGATTTAATGAAATTGGTAGAAGGATTAGCGGTGAGGTGAGAATGTTTCAGATGGTGGGTTGGTGGGGGTTAGAGGTGAGTCCAGAACATTTTAGATGAAGGGTCAGTGGAGGTTAGAGGTAAGGTAAGAACATTTCAACTGGAGGGATGGCGAGTGTTGGAGGTCAGATGTGAAAGTTATCAAGAACAAGAAGGCAGATTATTATCTAAATGGTCAGATTAAGAAAGGGGAGGTGTAGCGAGACCTGGGCGTCCTTGTCCATCAGTCACTGAAAGTAAGCATGCAGGTACAACAGGCAGTGAAGAAAGCAAATGGCATGTTGGCCTTCATAGAGAGATGACCAAGGAGGCCTTACTTCAGTTGTATAGGGCCCTGGTGACACCACATCTGGAGTTTTGTATGAAGTTTTGGTCTCCTAATTTGAGGAAGGACATGCTTGCTATTGAGTGAGTGCAGCATAGGTTCACCAGGTTTATTCCCGGGATGGCGGGACTGACATACGATGAAAGAGTAGGAGTAAACGGGTCCTTTTCAGAATGGCAGGCAGTGACTAGTGGGGTACCGCAAGGCTCGGTGCTGGGACCCCAGCTATTTACAATATATATTAATGATTTGGACGAGGGAATTGAATGCAACATCTCCAAGTTTGCGGATGACACGAAGCTGGGGGGCAGTGTTAGCTGTGAGGAGGATGCTAGGAGGCTACAAGGCGACTTGGATAGGTTGGGTGAGTGGGCAAAAGCATGGCAGATGCAGTATAATGTGGATAAATGTGAGGCTATCCACTTTGGTGGCAAGAACAGGAAAGTAGACTATTATCTGAATGGTGGCCGATTAGGAAAAGGGGAGATGCAACGAGACCTGGGTGTCATGGTACACCAGTCATTGAAAGTAGGCATGCAGGTGCAGCAGGCAGTGAAGAAAGCGAATGGTATGTTAACATTCATAGCAAAAGGATTTGAGTATAGGAGCAGGGAGGTTCTACTGCAGTTGTACAGGGCCTTGGTGAGACCACACCTGGAGTATTGCGTACAGTTTTGGTCTCCTAATCTGAGGAAAGACATTCTTGCCATAGAGGGAGTACAGAGAAGGTTCACCAGACTGATTCCTGGGATGGCAGGACTTTCATATGAAGAAAGACTGGATAGACTCGGCTTGTACTCGCTAGAATTTAGAAGATTGAGGGGGGATCTTATAGAAACTTACAAAATTCTTGAGGGGTTGGACAGGCTAGGTGCAGGAAGATTGTTCCCGATGTTGGGGAAGTCCAGAACAAGGGGTCACAGTTTAAGGATAAGGGGGAAGTCTTTAAGGACCGAGATGAAAAAAAAATATTCACACAGAGAGTGGTGAATCTGTGGAATTCTCTGCCACAGAGGGTGGTTGAGGCCAGTTCATTGGCTATATTTAAGAGGGAGTTAGATGTGGCCCTTGTGACTAAAGGGATCAGGGGGTATGGAGGAGAAGGCAGGTACAGGATACTGAGTTGGATGATCAGCCATGATCATATTGAATGGCGGTGCAGGCTCGAAGGGCTAAATGGCCTACTCCTGCACCTATTTTCTATGTTTCTATGTTTCTGTGAAAGAATGGAGCGACTGGGCTCGTATTCACTGGAATTTAGAAGGATGAGAGGTGATCTTATAGAAACAAAACATTCTTAAGGGATTGGACAGGCAAGATGCAGGAAAAATGTTTCCCATGTTGGGGAATCCAGAACCAGGAGTCACAGTTTTAGAATAAGGGGTAGGCCTATTTGGGCTGAGGAGGAAAAACTTTTTCACCCAGAGAGTTGTGAATCTGTGGAATTCTCTGCCATAGAAGACAGTGGAGGCCAATTCACTGGATGTTTTCTAGAGAGAGTTAGATATAGCTCTTAGGGCTAAGGAATCAAAGGATATGGGGAGAAAGCAGGAACAGGGTGGTACTGATTTTGAATGATTAGCCATGATCATATTGAATGGCGGTGCTTGCTCGAAAGGCCGAATGGCCTACTCCTGCACCTATTTTCTATGTTTCTATGTTTCAATGTTTCTAATGTTTGAGGTTGAAAGGTCGGGGGTTAAAACTCACAGTCTGCAGGGGTGAGAGAGGGAGAAATCCTCATCACATTTAAACAATATTTAGCTGTGTGCTTGAAGAGTCGTGAACTGCAGGTTCTACAAACTTGGTGCTAGACAGGATTAGTTGGCACAACATTTGTTTATGACCAGCACCTACACAATGGGCCAAGTGTCCTCCTTCTGCATTATTTTAAAATGTAATCTTGCAATCCTTAGTAGTTATTATTATTGTGTCGTAGACTCTGGAATTGCCTTCTTAAATCACTCTGCTTCTCTATCACCTCTTTCTTCCTCAAAGCACAGCTCTTGGATCTTTTACTTTACTTTACTTTAGAGATACAGCACGGAAACAGGCCTTTTGGCCCACCGAATCTGCACCGACCAGCGATCTCCATATAATGAACTATCCAAACATTTGCAATTTTGCACCAAAGCTAATTAACCATATAACCATATAACCATATAACAATTACAGCACGGAAACAGGCCATCTCGACCCTTCTAGTCCGTGCCGAACACGTATTCTCCCCTAGTCCCA
>JAXLNO010000271.1:0-23440 GCA_038087875.1 Malacoraja senta | reverse complement strand
GACCCTCGCTCCTGACCAACTGTCGACGATCGCTCCCGACCCAACTGTCGACCATCGCTCCCGACTAACTGTCGACCCTCGCTCCCGAGCAACTGTCGACCCTCGCTCCCGACCAACTGTCGACCCTCGCTCCCGACCAACTGTCGACCCTCGCTCCCGACCAACTATCGACCCTCGCTCCCGACCAACTGTCGACGATCGCTCCCGACCAACTGTCGACCATCGCTCCCGACCAACTGTCGACCCTCGCTCCCGACCAACTGTCGACCCTCGCTCCCGACCAACTGTCGACGATCGCTCCCGACCAACTGTCGACGATCGCTCCTGACCAACTGTCGACCCTCGCTCCCGACCAACTGTCGACGATCGCTCCCCGACCAACTGTCGACCCTCGCTCCCGACCAACTGTCGACCCTCGCTCCCGACCAACTGTCGACGATCGCTCCCGACCAACTGTCGACGATCGCTCCCGACCAACTGTCGACCCTCGCTCCCAACCAACTGTCGACGATCGCTCCTGACCAACTGTCGACCATCGCTCCCCACCAACTGTCGACGATCGCTCCCGACCAACTGTCGACCCTCGCTCCCGACCAACTGTCGTCCCTCGCTCCCGACCAACTGTCGACCCTCGCTCCCGACCAACTGTCGACCCTCGCTCCCGACCAACTGTCGACGATCGCTCCCGACCAACTGTTGACCATCGCTCCCGACCAACTGTCGACCCTCGCTCCCGACCAACTGTCGACCCTCGCTCCCGACCAACTGTCGACGATCGCTCCCGACCAACTGTCGACGATCGCTCCCGACCAACTGTCGACGATCGCTCCCGACCAACTGTCGACGATCGCTCCCGACCAACTGTCGACCCTCGCTCCTAACCAACTGTCGACGATCGCTCCCGACCAACTGTCGACCCTCGCTCCCGACCAACTGTCGACCCTCGCTCCCGACCAACTGTCGACGATCGCTGCTGACCAACTGTCGACCCTCGCTCCCGACCAACTGTCGACGATCGCTCCCGACCAACTGTCGACCCTCGCTCCCGACCAACTGTCGACGATCGCTCCCGACCAATTGTCGACCCTCGCTCCTGACCAACTGTCGACCCTCGCTCCCGACCAACTGTCGACGATCGCTCCCGACCAACTGTCGACCCTCGCTCCCAACCAACTGTCGACGATCGCTCCTGACCAACTGTCGACCATCGCTCCCCACCAACTGTCGACGATCGCTCCCGACCAACTGTCGGCCCTCGCTCCTGACCAACTGTCGACCCTCGCTCCCGACCAACTGTCGACCCTCGCTCCCGACCAACTGTCGACCCTCGCTCCCGACCAACTGTCGACGATCGCTCCCGACCAACTGTCGACCATCGCTCCCGACCAACTGTCGACCCTCGCTCCCGACCAAATGTCGACCCTCGCTCCCGACCAACTGTCGACGATCGCTCCCGACCAACTGTCGACGATCGCTCCTGACCAACTGTCGACGATCGCTCCCGACCAACGGTCGACCATCGCTCCCAACCAACTGTCGACGATCGCTCCCGACCAACTATCGACGCTCCCTCGCTCCCGACCAACTGTCGACGATCGCTCCCGACCAACTATCGACGCTCCCTCGCTCCCGAGCAACTGTCGACCATCGCTCCCGACCAACTGTCGACCCTCGCTCCCGAGCAACTGTCGAACCTCGCTCCCGACCAACTGTCGACCCTCGCTCCCGACCAACTGTCGACCCTCGCTCCCGACCAACTGTCGACCCTCGCTCCTGACCAACTGTCGACGATCGCTCCCGACCAACTGTCGACCATCGCTCCCGACCAACTGTCGACCCTCGCTCCCGAGCAACTGTCGACCCTCGCTCCCGACCAACTGTCGACCCTCGCTCCCGACCAACTGTCGACCCTCGCTCCCGACCAACTATCGACCCTCGCTCCCGACCAACTGTCGACGATCGCTCCCGACCAACTGTCGACCATCGCTCCCGACCAACTGTCGACCCTCGCTCCCGACCAACTGTCGACCCTCGCTTCCGACCAACTGTCGACGATCGCTCCCGACCAACTGTCGACGATCGCTCCTGACCAACTGTCGACCCTCGCTCCCAACCCAACTGTCGACGATCGCTCCCGACCAACTGTCGACCCTCGCTCCCGACCAACTGTCGACCCTCGCTCCCGACCAACTGTCGACGATCGCTCCCGACCAACTGTCGACGATCGCTCCCGACCAACTGTCGACCCTCGCTCCCAACCAACTGTCGACGATCGCTCCTGACCAACTGTCGACCATCGCTCCCCACCAACTGTCGACGATCGCTCCCGACCAACTGTCGACCCTCGCTCCCGACCAACTGTCGTCCCTCGCTCCCGACCAACTGTCGACCCTCGCTCCCGACCAACTGTCGACCCTCGCTCCCGACCAACTGTCGACGATCGCTCCCGACCAACTGTTGACCATCGCTCCCGACCAACTGTCGACCCTCGCTCCCGACCAACTGTCGACCCTCGCTCCCGACCAACTGTCGACGATCGCTCCCGACCAACTGTCGACGATCGCTCCCGACCAACTGTCGACGATCGCTCCCGACCAACTGTCGACGATCGCTCCCGACCAACTGTCGACCCTCGCTCCTAACCAACTGTCGACGATCGCTCCCGACCAACTGTCGACCCTCGCTCCCGACCAACTGTCGACCCTCGCTCCCGACCAACTGTCGACGATCGCTGCTGACCAACTGTCGACCCTCGCTCCCGACCAACTGTCGACGATCGCTCCCGACCAACTGTCGACCCTCGCTCCCGACCAACTGTCGACCCTCGCTCCCGACCAACTGTCGACGATCGCTCCCGACCAATTGTCGACCCTCGCTCCTGACCAACTGTCGACCCTCGCTCCCGACCAACTGTCGACGATCGCTCCCGACCAACTGTCGACCCTCGCTCCCAACCAACTGTCGACGATCGCTCCTGACCAACTGTCGACCATCGCTCCCCACCAACTGTCGACGATCGCTCCCGACCAACTGTCGGCCTCGCTCCTGACCAACTGTCGACCCTCGCTCCCGACCAACTGTCGACCCTCGCTCCCGACCAACTGTCGACCCTCGCTCCCGACCAACTGTCGACGATCGCTCCCGACCAACTGTCGACCATCGCTCCCGACCAACTGTCGACCCTCGCTCCCGACCAAATGTCGACCCTCGCTCCCGACCAACTGTCGACGATCGCTCCCGACCAACTGTCGACGATCGCTCCTGACCAACTGTCGACCCTCGCTCCCGACCAACTGTCGACGATCGCTCCCGACCAACTGTCGACCCTCGCTCCCGACCAACTGTCGACCCTCGCTCCCGACCAACTGTCGACGATCGCTCCCGACCAACTGTCGACGATTGCTCCCGACCAACTGTCGACCCTCGCTCCCAACCAACTGTCGACGATCGCTCCCGACCAACTGTCGACCATCGCTCCCGACCAACTGTCGACGATCGCTCCCGACAACTGTCGACGATCGCTCCCGACCAACTGTCGACCATCGCTCCCAACCAACTGTCGACGATCGCTCCCGACCAACTGTCGACAATCGCTCCCGACCAACTGTCGACCATCGCTCCCAACCAACTGTCGACGATCGCTCCCGACCAACTATCGACGCTCCCTCGCTCCCGACCAACTGTCGACCCTCGCTCCCGACCAACTGTCGACGATCGCTCCCGACCAACTGTCGACCCTCGCTCCCGACCAACTGTCGACGATCGCTCCCGACCAACTGTCGACGATCGCTCCCGACCAACTGTGGACCCTCGCTCCCGACCAACTGTCGACCCTCGCTCCCGACCAACTATCGACCCTCGCTCCCGACCAACTGTCGACGATCGCTCCCGGCCAACTGTCGACCATCGCTCCCGACCAACTGTCGACCCTCGCTCCCGACCAACTGTCGACGATCGCTCCCGACCAACTGTCGACGATTGCTCCCGACCAACTGTCGACCCTCGCTCCCAACCAACTGTCGACGATCGCTCCCGACCAACTGTCGACCATCGCTCCCGACCAACTGTCGACGATCGCTCCCGACCAACTGTCGACGATCGCTCCCGACCAACTGTCGACCATCGCTCCCAACCAACTGTCGACGATCGCTCCCGACCAACTGTCGACGATCGCTCCCGACCAACTGTCGACCATCGCTCCCAACCAACTGTCGACGATCGCTCCCGACCAACTATCGACGCTCCCTCGCTCCCGACCAACTGTCGACCCTCGCTCCCGACCAACTGTCGACGATCGCTCCCGACCAACTGTCGACCCTCGCTCCCGACCAACTGTCGACGATCGCTCCCGACCAACTGTCGACGATCGCTCCCGACCAACTGTGGTCCCTCGCTCCCGACCAACTGTCGACCCTCGCTCCCGACCAACTATCGACCCTCGCTCCCGACCAACTGTCGACGATCGCTCCCGACCAACTGTCGACCATCGCTCCCGACCAACTGTCGACCCTCGCTCCCGACCAACTGTCGACCCTCGCTCCGACCAACTGTCGACGATCGCTCCGACCAACTGTCGACGATCGCTCCTGACCAACTGTCAACCCTCGCTCCCGACCAACTGTCGACGATCGCTCCCGACCAACTGTCGACCCTCGCTCCCGACCAACTGTCGACCCTCGCTCCCGACCAACTGTCGACGATCGCTCCCGACCAACTGTCGACGATCGCTCCCGACCAACTGTCGACGATCGCTCCCAACCAACTGTCGACGATCGCTCCTGACCAACTGTCGACCTTCGCTCCCGACCAATTGTCGACCCTCGCTCCCGACCAACCGTCCCGGCCCCGACCAATTGTCGACGATCGCTCCCGACCAACTGTCGACGATCGCTCCTGACCAACTGTCGACCCTCGCTCCCGACCAACTGTCGACGATCGCTCCCGACCAACTGTCGACCCTCGCTCCCGACCAACTGTCGACCCTCGCTCCCGACCAACTGTCGACGATCGCTCCCGACCAACTGTCGACGATCGCTCCCGACCAACTGTCGACCCTCGCTCCCGACCAACTGTCGACGATCGCTCCCGACCAACTGTCGACGATCGCTCCCGACCAACTGTCGACCCTCGCTCCCGACCAACTGTCGACGATCGCTCCCGACCAAATGTCGACGATCGCTCCTGACCAACTGTCGACCCTCGCTCCCGACCAACTGTCGACGATCGCTCCCGACCAACTGTCGACCCTCGCTCCCGACCAACTGTCGACCCTCGCTCCCGACCAACTGTCGACGATCGCTCCCGACCAACTGTCGACGATCGCTCCCGACCAACTGTCGACCATCGCTCCCAACCAACTGTCGACGATCGCTCCCGACCAACTATCGACGCTCCCTCGCTCCCGACCAACTGTCGACCATCGCTCCCGACCAACTGTCGACCCTCGCTCCCGACCAACTGTCGACGATCGCTCCTGACCAACTGTCGACCCTCGCTCCCGACCAACTGTCGACCCCTCGCTCCCGACCAACTGTTGACGATCGCTCCCGACCAACTGTCGACCCTCGCTCCCGACCAACTGTCGACGATCGCTCCCGACCAACTGTCGACGATCGCTCCTGACCAACTGTCGACCCTCGCTCCCGACCAACTGTCGACGATCGCTCCCGACCAACTGTCGACCTTCGCTCCCGACCAATTGTCGACCCTCGCTCCCGACCAACCGTCCCGGCCCCGACCAATTGTCGACCATCGCTCCCAACCAATTGTCGACCATCGCTCCCGACCAAATGTCGACGATCGCTCCCGACCAACTGTCGCCGATCGCTCCCGACCAACTGTCGACCATCGCTCCCGACCAATTGTCGACCATCGCTCCCGACCAACTGTCGACCATCGCTCCCGACCAACTGTCGACGATCGCTCCCGACCAACTGTCGACCATCGCTCCCGACCAACTGTCAACGATCGCTCCCGACCAACTGTCGACGATCGCTCCCGACCAACTGTCGATGATCGCTCCCGACCAACTGTCGACCCTCGCTCCTGACCAACTGTCGACCATCGCTCCCGACCAATTGTCGACGATCGCTCCCAACCAACTGTGGACCATCGCTCCCGACCAACTGTTGACCCTCGCTCCTGACCAACTGTCGACGATCGCTCCTGACCAACTGTCGACGATCGCTCCCGACCAACTGTCGACCCTCGCTCCCGACGAACTGTCGACCATCGCTCCCGACCAACTGTCGACCCTCGCTCCCGACCAACTATCGACGCTCCCTCGCTCCCGACCAACTGTCGACCATCGCTCCCGACCAACTGTCGACCCTCGCTCCCGACCAACTGTCGACGGTCACTCCTGACCAACTGTCGACCCTCGCTCCCGACCAACTGTCGACCCTCGCTCCCGACCAACTGTCGACCCTCGCTCCCGACCAACTGTCGACGATCGCTCCCGACCAACTGTCGACCCTCGCTCCCGACCAACTGTCGACCCTCGCTCCCGACCAACTGTCGACCCTTGCTCCCGACCCACTGTCGACCCTCGCTCCCGACCAACTGTCGACGATCGCTCCCGACCAACTGTCGACCATCGCTCCCGACCAACTGTCGACCCTCGCTCCCGACCAACTGTCGACCCTCGCTCCCGACCCACTGTCGACGATCGCTCCCGACCAATTGTCGACGATCGCTCCCGACCAACTGTCGACCCTCGCTCCCGACCAACTGTCGATGATCGCTCCCGACCAACTGTCGACGATCGATCCTGACCAACTGTCGACCCTCGCTCCCGACCAACTGTCGACGATCGCTCCCGACCAACTGTCGACCCTCGCTCCCGACCAACTGTCGACCCTCGCTCCCGACCAACTGTCGACGATCGCTCCCGACCAACTGTCGACGATCGCTCCCGACCAACGGTCGACCATCGCTCCCAACCAACTGTCGACGATCGCTCCCGACCAACTATCGACGCTCCCTCGCTCCCGACCAACTGTCGACGATCGCTCCCGACCAACTATCGATGCTCCCTCGCTCCCGACCAACTGTCGACCCTCGCTCCCGACAAACTGTCGACGATCGCTCCCGACCAACTGTCGACGATCGATCCTGACCAACTGTCGACCCTCGCTCCCGACCAACTGTCGACGATCGCTCCCGACCAACTGTCGACCCTCGCTCCCGACCAACTGTCGACCCTCGCTCCCGACCAACTGTCGACGATCGCTCCCGACCAACTGACGACGATCGCTCCCGACCAACGGTCGACCATCGCTCCCAACCAACTGTCGACGATCGCTCCCGACCAACTATCGACGCTCCCTCGCTCCCGACCAACTGTCGACGATCGCTCCCGACCAACTATCGACGCTCCCTCGCTCCCGACCAACTGTCGACCATCGCTCCCGACCAACTGTCGACCCTCGCTCCCGAGCAACTGTCGATCCTCGCTCCCGACCAACTGTCGACCCTCGCTCCCGACCAACTGTCGACCCTCGCTCCCGACCAACTGTCGACCCTCGTTCCCGACCAACTGTCGACGATCGCTCCCGACCAACTGTCAACCATCGCTCCCGACCAACTGTCGACCCTCGCTCCCGACCAACTGTCGACCCTCGCTCCCGACCAACTGTCGACGATCGCTCCCGACCAACTGTCGACGATCGCTCCCGACCAACTGTCGACCCTCGCTCCCAACCAACTGTCGACGATCGCTCCTGACCAACTGTCGACCATCGCTCCCCACCAACTGTCGACGATCGCTCCCGACCAACTGTCGACCCTCGCTCCCGACCAACTGTCGACCCTCGCTCCCGACCAACTGTCGACCCTCGCTCCCGACCAACTGTCGACCCTCGCTCCCGACCAACTGTCGACGATCGCTCCCGACCAACTGTCGACCATCGCTCCCGACCAACTGTCGACCCTCGCTGCCGACCAACTGTCGACCCTCGCTCCCGACCAACTGTCGACGATCGCTCCCGACCAACTGTCGACGATCGCTCCTGACCAACTGTCGACCCTCGCTCCCGACCAACTGTCGACGATCGCTCCCGACCAACTGTCGACCCTCGCTCCCGACCAACTGTCGACCCTCGCTCCCGACCAACTGTCGACGATCGCTCCCGACCAACTGTCGACGATCGCTCCCGACCAACTGTCGACCCTCGCTCCCAACCAACTGTCGACGATCGCTCCTGACCAACTGTCGACCATCGCTCCCAACCAACTGTCGACGATCGCTCCCGACCAACTGTCGACGATCGCTCCCGACCAACTGTCGACCATCGCTCCCAACCAACTGTCGACGATCGCTCCCGACCAACTATCGACGCTCCCTCGCTCCCGACCAACTGTCGACCCTCGCTCCCGACCAACTGTCGACGATCGCTCCCGACCAACTGTCGACCCTCGCTCCCGACCAACTGTCGATGATCGCTCCCGACCAACTGTCGACGATCGCTCCCGACCAACTGTCGACCATCGCTCCCGACCAACTGTCGACAATCGCTCCCGACCAACTGTCGACCATCGCTCCCGACCAACTGTCGACCATCGCTCCCGACCAACTGTCGACCATTGCTCCCGACCAACTGTCGACGATCGCTCCCGACCAACTGTCGACCATCGCCCCCGACCAACTGTCGACCATCGCTCCCGACCAATTGTCGACCATCGCTCCCGACCAATTGTCGACCATCGCTCCTGACCAACTGTCGACGATCGCTCCCGACCAACTGTCGACCATCACTCCCGACCAACTGTCGACGATCGCTCGCGACCAACTGTCGACCATCGCTCCCGACCAACTGTCGACCATCGCTCCCGACCAACTGTCGACGATCGCTCGCGACCAACTGTCGACCATCGCTCCCGACCAACTGTCGACGATCGCTCCCGACCAACTGTCGACCATCACTCCCGACCAACTGTCGACGATCGCTCGCGACCAACTGTCGACCATCGCTCCCGACCAACTGTCGACCATCGCTCGCGACCAACTGTCGACCATCGCTCCCGACCAACTGTCGACCATCACTCCCGACCAACTGTCGACGATCGCTCGCGACCAACTGTCGACCATCGCTCCCGACCAACTGTCGACCATCGCTCCCGACCAACTGTCGACCATTGCTCCCGACCAACTGTCGACGATCGCTCCTGACCAACTGTCGACGATCGCTCCCGACCAACTGTCGACCATCACTCCCGACCAACTGTCGACGATCGCTCGCGACCAACTGTCGACCATCGCTCCCTACCAACTGTCGACCATCGCTCCTGACCAACTGTCGACGATCGCTCGCGACCAACTGTCGACCATCGCTCCCGACCAACTGTCGACGATCGCTCCCGACCAACTGTCGACCATCACTCCCGACCAACTGTCGACGATCGCTCGCGACCAACTGTCGACCATCGCTCCCGACCAACTGTCGACCATCGCTCGCGACCAACTGTCGACCATCGCTCCCGACCAACTGTCGACCATCACTCCGGACCAACTGTCGACGATCGCTCGCGACCAACTGTCGACCATCGCTCCCGACCAACTGTCGACCATCGCTCCCGACCAACTGTCGACCATCGCTCCCGACCAACTGTCGACCATTGCTCCCGACCAACTGTCGACGATCGCTCCCGACCAACTGTCGACCATCGCCCCCGACCAACTGTCGACCATCGCTCCCGACCAATTGTCGACCATCGCTCCCGACCAATTGTCGACCATCGCTCCTGACCAACTGTCGACGATCGCTCCCGACCAACTGTCGACCATCACTCCCGACCAACTGTCGACGATCGCTCGCGACCAACTGTCGACCATCGCTCCCGACCAACTGTCGACCCTCGCTCCCGACCAACTGTCGACGATCGCTCCCGACCAATTGTCGACCCTCGCTCCCGACCAACTGTCGACCCTCGCTCCCGACCAACTGTCGACCCTCGCTCCCGACCAACTGTCGACGATCACTCCCGACCAACTGTCGACCCTCGCTCCCGACCAACTGTCGACCCTCGCTCCCGACCAACTGTCGTCCCTCGCTCCCGACCAACTGTCGACCCTCGCTCCCGACCAACTGTCGACCCTCGCTCCCGACCAATTGTCGACGATCGCTCCCGACCAACTGTCGACGATCGCTCCTGACCAACTGTCGACCCTCGCTCCCGACCAACTGTCGACGATCGCTCCCGACCAACTGTCGACCCTCGCTCCCGACCAACTGTCGACCCTCGCTCCCGACCAACTGTCGACGATCGCTCCCGACCAACTGTCGACGATCGCTCCCGACCAACTGTCGACCATCGCTCCCAACCAACTGTCGACGATCGCTCCCGACCAACTATCGACGCTCCCTCGCTCCCGACCAACTGTCGACCATCGCTCCCAACCAACTGTCGACCCTCGCTCCCGACCAACTGTCGACGATCGCTCCTGGCCAACTGTCGACCCTCGCTCCCGACCAACTGTCGACCCTCGCTCCCGACCAACTGTCGACGATCGCTCCCGACCAACTGTCGACCCTCGCTCCCGACCAACTGTCGACCATCGCTCCCGACCAACTGTCCCGGCCCCGACCAATTGTCGACCATCGCTCCCGACCAATTGTCGACCATCGCTCCCGACCAATTGTCGACCATCGCTCCCGACCAACTGTCGACCCTCGCTCCCGACCAATTGTCGACCATCGCTCCCGACCAATTGTCGACCATCGCTCCCGACCAACTGTCGACCCTCGCTCCCGACCAACCGTCCCGGCCCCGACCAATTGTCGACGATCGCTCCCGACCAACTGTCGACCCTCGCTCCCGACCAACTGTCGACCCTCACTCCCGACCAACTGTCGACGATCGCTCCCGACCAACTGTCGACGATCGCTCCCGACCAACTGTCGACCATCGCTCCCGACCAACTGTCGACGATCGTTCCCGACCAACTATCGACGCTCCCTCGCTCCCGACCAACTGTCGACCATCGCTCCCGACCAACTGTCGACCCTCGCTCCCGACCAACTGTCGACGATCGCTCCTGACCAACTGTCGACCCTCGCTCCCGACCAACTGTCGACCCTCGCTCCCGACCAACTGTCAACGATCGCTCCCGACCAACTGTCGACCCTCGCTCCCGACCAACTGTCGACGATCGCTCCCGACCAACTGTCGACGATCGCTCCTGACCAACTGTCGACCCTTGCTCCCGACCAACTGTCGACGATCGCTCCCGACCAACTGTCGACCCATGCTCCCGACCAACTGTCGACCCTCGCTCCCGACCAACCGTCCCGGCACCGACCAATTGTCGACCATCGCTCCCGACCAATTGTCGACCATCGCTACCGACCAACTGTCGACGATCGCTCCTGACCAACTGTCGACGATCGCTCCCGATCAACTGTCGACGATCGCTCCTGACCAACTGTCGACCCTCGCTCCCGACCAACTGTCGACCCTCGCTCCCGACCAACTGTCGACGATCGCTCCCGACCAACTGTCGACCCTCGCTCCCGACCAACTGTCGACGATCGCTCCCGACCAACTGTCCCGGCCCCGACCAATTGTCGACCATCGCTCCCGACCAATTGTCGACCATCGCTCCCGACCAATTGTCGACCATCGCTCCCGACCAACTGTCGACCATCGCTCCCGACCAATTGTCGACCATCGCTCCCGACCAATTGTCGACCATCGCTCCCGACCAACTGTCGACCCTCGCTCCCGACCAACCGTCCCGGCCCCGACCAATTGTCGACGATCGCTCCCGACCAACTGTCGACCCTCGCTCCCGACCAACTGTCGACCCTCGCTCCCGACCAACTGTCGACGATCGCTCCCGACCAACTGTCGACGATCGCTCCCGACCAACTGTCGACCATCACTCCCAACCAACTATCGACGCTCCCTCGCTCCCGACCAACTGTCGACCATCGCTCCCCGACCAACTGTCGACCCTCGCTCCCGACCAACTGTCGACGATCGCTCCTGACCAACTGTCGACCCTCGCTCCTGACCAACTGTCGACCCTCGCTCCCGACCAACTGTCAACGATCGCCCCCGACCAACTGTCGACCCTCGCTCCCGACCAACTGTCAACGATCGCTCCCGACCAACTGTCGACGATCGCTCCTGACCAACTGTCGACCCTCGCTCCCGACCAACTGTCGACGATCGCTCCCGACCAACTGTCGACCCTTGCTCCCGACCAACTGTCGACCCTCGCTCCCGACCAACCGTCCCGGCACCGACCAATTGTCGACCATCGCTCCCGACCAATTGTCGACCATCGCTCCCGACCAACTGTCGACGATCGCTCCTGACCAACTGTCGACGATCGCTCCCGATCAACTGTCGACGATCGCTCCTGACCAACTGTCGACCCTCGCTCCCGACCAACTGTCGACCCTCGCTCCCGACCAACTGTCGACGATCGCTCCCGACCAACTGTCGACCCTCGCTCCCGACCAACTGTCGACGATCGCTCCCGACCAACTGTCCCGGTCCCGACCAATTGTCGACCATCGCTCCCGACCAATTGTCGACCATCGCTCCCGACCAATTGTCGACCATCGCTCCCGACCAACTGTCGACCATCGCTCCCGACCAATTGTCGACCATCGCTCCCGACCAATTGTCGACCATCGCTCCCGACCAACTGTCGACCCTCGCTCCCGACCAACCGTCCCGGCCCCGACCAATTGTCGACGATCGCTCCCGACCAACTGTCGACCCTCGCTCCCGACCAACTGTCGACCCTCGCTCCCGACCAACTGTCGACGATCGCTCCCGACCAACTGTCGACGATCGCTCCCGACCAACTGTCGACCATCGCTCCCAACCAACTGTCGACGATCGCTCCCGACCAACTATCGATGCTCCCTCGCTCCCGACCAACTGTCGACCATCGCTCCCGACCAACTGTCGACCCTCGCTCCCGACCAACTGTCGACGATCGCTCCTGACCAACTGTCGACCCTCGCTCCCGACCAACTGTCGACCCTCGCTCCCCGACCAACTGTCGACGATCGCTCCCGACCAACTGTCGACCCTCGCTCCCGACCAACTGTCGACGATCGCTCCCGACCAACTGTCGACGATCGCTCCTCACCAACTGTCGACCCTCGCTCCCGACCAACTGTCGACGATCGCTCCCGACCAACTGTTGACCCTCGCTCCCGACCAACTGTCGACCCTCGCTCCCGACCAACCATCCCGGCCCCGACCAATTGTCGACCATCGCTCCCGACCAATTGTCGACCATCGCTCCCGACCAACTGTCGACGATCGCTCCTGACCAACTGTCGACCATCGCTCCCGACCAACTGTCGACCCTCGCTCCCGACCAACTGTCGAC
The DNA here is from genome assembly GCA_038087875.1 of Malacoraja senta. NCBI lineage: Eukaryota > Metazoa > Chordata > Chondrichthyes > Rajiformes > Rajidae > Malacoraja > Malacoraja senta. The sequence continues at coordinate 10,086 of JAXLNO010000271.1, read as the reverse complement.
CCTCGCTCCCGACCAACTGTCGACGATCGCTCACAACCAACTGTCGACGATCGCTCCTGACAAACGGTCGACCCTCGCTCCTGACCAACTGTCGACGATCGCTCCCAACCAACTGTCGACCCTCGCTCCCGACCAACCGTCGACCCTCGCTCCCGACGAACTGTCGACGATCGCTCCCGACCAACTGTCGACAATCGCTCCCGACCAACTGTCGACCATCGCTCCCAACCAACTGTCGACAATCGCTCCCGACCAACTATCGATGCTCCCTCGCTCCCGACCAACTGTCGACGATCGCTCCCGACCAACTATCGACGCTCCCTCGCTCCCGACCAACTGTCGACCCTCGCTCCCGACCAACTGTTGACGAGCGCTCCTGACCAACTGTCGACCCTCGCTCCCGACCAACTGTCGACCCTCGCTCCCGACCAACTGTCGACGATCGCTCACAACCAACTGTCGACGATCGCTCCTGACCAACTGTCGACCCTCGCTCCCGACCAACTGTCGACGATCGCTCCCGACCAACTGTCGACCCTCGCTCCCGACCAACCGTCGACCCTCGCTCCCGACCAACTGTCGACGATCGCTCCCGACCAACTGTCGACGATCGCTCCCGACCAACTGTCGACCATCGCTCCCAACCAACTGTCGACAATCGCTCCCGACCAACTATCGACGCTCCCTCGCTCCCGACCAACTGTCGACGATCGCTCCCGACCAACTATCGACGCTCCCTCACTCCCGACCAACTGTCGACCATCGCTCCCGACCAACTGTCGACCCTCGCTCCCGACCAACTGTCGACGATCGCTCCTGACCAACTGTCGACCCTCGCTCCCGACCAACTGTCGACCCTCGCTCCCGACCAACTGTCGACCCTCGCTCCTGACCAACTGTCGACGATCGCTCCCGACCAACTGTCGACCCTCGCTCCCGACCAACTGTCGACCCTCGCTCCCGACCAACTGTCGACCCTCGCTCCCGATCAACTGTCGACCCTCGCTCCCGACCAATTGTCGACGACTGCTCCCGACCAACTGTCGACCATCGCTCCCGACCAACTGTCGACCCTCGCTCCCGACCAACTGTCGACCCTCGCTCCCGACCAACTGTCGATGATCGCTCCCGACCAACTGTCGACGATCGCTCCTGACCAACTGTCGACCCTCGCTCCCGACCAACCGTCCCGGCCCCGACCAACTGTCGACCCACGCTCCCGACCAATTGTCGACCATCGCTCCCGACCAACTGTCGACGATCGCTCCTGACCAACTGTCGACGATCGCTCCCGACCAACTGTCGACGATCGCTCCCAACCAACTGTCGACGATCGCTCCCGACCAACTGTGGACCATCGCTCCCGACCAACTGTCGACCCTCGCTCCCGACCAACTGTCGACGATCGCTCCTGACCAACTGTCGACGATCGCTCCCGACCAACTGTCGACCCTCGCTCCCGACCAACTGTCGACCATCGCTCCCGACCAACTGTCGACCCTCGCTCCCGACCAACTATCGACGCTCCCTCGCTCCCGACCAACTGTCGACGATCGCTCCCACCCACTATCGACGCTCCCTCGCTCCCGACCAACTGTCGACCATCGCTCCCGACCAACTGTCGACCCTCGCTCCCGACCAACTGTCGACGATCGCTCCCTGACCAACTGTCGACCCTCGCTCCCGACCAACTGTCGACCCTCGCTCCCGACCAACTGTCGACCCTCGCTCCCGACCAACTGTCGACGATCGCTCCCGACCAACTGTCGACCCTCGCTCCCGACCAACTGTCGACCCTCGCTCGCGACCAACTGTCGACCCTCACTCCCGACCAACTATCGACCCTCGCTCCCGACCAATTGTCGACGACCACTCCCGACCAACTGTCGACCATCGCTCCCAACCAACTGTTGACGATCGCTCCCGACCAACTGTCGACCCTCGCTCCCGACCAACTGTCGACGATCGCTCCCGACCAACTGTCCCGGTCCCGACCAATTGTCGACCATCGCTCCCGACCAATTGTCGACCATCGCTCCCGACCAATTGTCGACCATCGCTCCCGACCAACTGTCGACCATCGCTCCCGACCAATTGTCGACCATCGCTCCCGACCAATTGTCGACCATCGCTCCCGACCAACTGTCGACCCTCGCTCCCGACCAACCGTCCCGGCCCCGACCAATTGTCGACGATCGCTCCCGACCAACTGTCGACCCTCGCTCCCGACCAACTGTCGACCCTCGCTCCCGACCAACTGTCGACGATCGCTCCCGACCAACTGTCGACGATCGCTCCCGACCAACTGTCGACCATCGCTCCCAACCAACTGTCGACGATCGCTCCCGACCAACTATCGACGCTCCCTCGCTCCCGACCAACTGTCGACCATCGCTCCCGACCAACTGTCGACCCTCGCTCCCGACCAACTGTCGACGATCGCTCCTGACCAACTGTCGACCCTCGCTCCCGACCAACTGTCGACCCTCGCTCCCGACCAACTGTCGACGATCGCTCCCGACCAACTGTCGACCCTCGCTCCCGACCAACTGTCGACGATCGCTCCCGACCAACTGTCGACGATCGCTCCTCACCAACTGTCGACCCTCGCTCCCGACCAACTGTCGACGATCGCTCCCGACCAACTGTTGACCCTCGCTCCCGACCAACTGTCGACCCTCGCTCCCGACCAACCGTCCCGGCCCCGACCAATTGTCGACCATCGCTCCCGACAATTGTCGACCATCGCTCCCGACCAACTGTCGACGATCGCTCCTGACCAACTGTCGACCATCGCTCCCGACCAACTGTCGACCCTCGCTCCCGACCAACTGTCGACCCTCGCTCCCGACCAACTGTCGACCCTCGCTCCCGACCAACCGTCCCGGCCCCGACCAACTGTCGACCCACGCTCCCGACCAATTGTCGACCATCGCTCCCGACCACCTGTCGACGATCGCTCCTGACCAACTGTCGACGATCGCTCCCGACCAACTGTCGACGATCGCTCCCAACCAACTGTCGACGATCGCTCCCGACCAACTGTGGACCATCGCTCCCGACCAACTGTCGACCCTCGCTCCCGACCAACTGTCGACGATCGCTCCTGACGAACTGTCGACGATCGCTCCCGACCAACTGTCGACCCTCGCTCCCGACCAACTGTCGACCATCGCTCCCGACCAACTGTCGACCCTCGCTCCCGACCAACTATCGACGCTCCCTCGCTCCCGACCAACTGTCGACGATCGCTCCCACCCACTATCGACGCTCCCTCGCTCCCGACCAACTGTCGACCATCGCTCCCGACCAACTGTCGACCCTCGCTCCGACCAACTGTCGACGATCGCTCCTGACCAACTGTCGACCCTCGCTCCCGACCAACTGTCGACCCTCGCTCCCGACCAACTGTCGACCATCGCTCCCGACCACCTGTCGACGATCGCTCCTGACCAACTGTCGACGATCGCTCCCGACCAACTGTCGACGATCGCTCCCAACCAACTGTCGACGATCGCTCCCGACCAACTGTGGACCATCGCTCCCGACCAACTGTCGACCCTCGCTCCCGACCAACTGTCGACGATCGCTCCTGACGAACTGTCGACGATCGCTCCCGACCAACTGTCGACCCTCGCTCCCGACCAACTGTCGACCATCGCTCCCGACCAACTGTCGACCCTCGCTCCCGACCAACTATCGACGCTCCCTCGCTCCCGACCAACTGTCGACGATCGCTCCCACCCACTATCGACGCTCCCTCGCTCCCGACCAACTGTCGACCATCGCTCCCGACCAACTGTCGACCCTCGCTCCCGACCAACTGTCGACGATCGCTCCTGACCAACTGTCGACCCTCGCTCCCGACCAACTGTCGACCATCGCTCCCGACCAACTGTCGACCCTCGCTCCCGACCAACTGTCGACGATCGCTCCAGACCAACTGTCGACCCTCGCTCCCGACCAACTGTCGACCCTCGCTCCCGACCAACTGTCGACCCTCACTCCCGACCAACTATCGACCCTCGCTCCCGACCAATTGTCGACGACCACTCCCGACCAACTGTCGACCATCGCTCCCAACCAACTGTTGACGATCGCTCCCGACCAACTGTCGACGCTCCCTCGCTCCCGACCAACTGTCGACGATCGCTGCCAACCAACTATCGACGCTCCCTCGCTCCCGACCAACTGTCGACCATCGCTCCCGACCAACTGTCGACCTCGCTCCCGACCAACTGTCGACGATCGCTCCTGACCAACTGTCGACCCTCGCTCCCGACCAACTGTCGACCCTCGCTCCCGACCAACTGTCGACCCTCGCTCCCGACCAACTGTCGACGATCGCTCCCGACCAACTGTCGACCCTCGCTCCCGACCAACTCTCGACCCTCGCTCCCGACCAACTGTCGACCCTCGCTCCCGACCAGCTGTCGACCCTCGCTCCCGACTAACTGTCGACGATCGCTCCCGACCAACTGTCGACCCTCGCTCCCGACCAACTGTCGACCCTCGCTCCCGACCAACTGTCGACGATCGCTCCCGACCAACTGTCGACGATCGCTCCTGACCAACTGTCGACCCTCGCTCCCGACCAACTGTCGACGATCGCTCCCGACCAACTGTCGACCCTCGCTCCCGACCAACTGTCGACGATCGCTCCCGACCCACTGTCGACGATCGCTCCCGACCAACTGTCGACCCTCGCTCCCAACCAACTGTTGACCATCGCTCCCGACCAACTGTCGACGATTGCTCCCGACCAACTGTCGACCATCGCTCCCAACCAACTGTCGACGATCACTCCCGACCAACTATCGACGCTCCCTCGCTCCCGACCAACTGTCGACCATCGCTCCCGACCAACTGTCGACCCTCGCTCCCGACCAACTGTCGACCCTCGCTCCCGACCAACTGTCGACGATCGCTCCCGACCAACTGTCGACGATCGCTCCTGACCAACTGTCGACCCTCGCTCCCGACCAACTGTCGACGATCGCTCCCGACCAACTGTCGACCCTCGCTCCCGACCAACTGTCGACCCTCGCTCCCGACGAACTGTCGACGATCGCTCCCGACCAACTGTCGACCCTCACTCCCGACCAACTGTCGACCCTCGCTCCCGACTAACTGTCGACGATCGCTCCCGACCAACTGTCGACCCTCGCTCCCGACCAACTGTCGACCCTCGCTCCCGACCAACTGTCGACGATCGCTCCCGACCAACTGTCGACGATCGCTCCTGACCAACTGTCGACCCTCGCTCCCGACCAACTGTCGACCCTCGCTCCCGACCAACTGTCGACGATCGCTCCCGACCAACTGTCGACCCTCGCTCCCGACCAACTGTCGACCCTCGCTCCCGACCAACTGTCGACGATCACTCCCGACCAACTGTCGACCCTCGCTCCCGACCAACTGTCAACCCTCGCTCCCGACCAACTGTCAACGATCGCTCCCGACCAACTGTCGACCCTCGCTCCCGACCAACTGTCGACCCTCGCTCCCGACCAACCGTCACGGCCTCGACCAACTGTCGACGATCGCTCCCGACCAACTGTCGACCCTCGCTCCTGACCAACCGTCCCGGCCCCGACCAATTGTCGACCATCGCTCCCGACCAATTGTCGACCATCGCTCCCGACCAATTGTCGACCATCGCTCCCGACCAATTGACGACCCTCGCACCCGACCAACTGTCGACGATCGCTCCCGACCAACTGTCGACGATCGCTCCTGACCAACTGTCGACCCTCGCTCCCGACCAACTGTCGACGATCGCTCCCGACCAACTGTCGACCCTCGCTCCCGACCAACTGTCGACCCTCGCTCCCGACCAACTGTCGACGATCGCTCCCGACCAACTGTCGACCCTCGCTCCCGACCAACTGTCGACCCTCGCTCCCGACCAACTGTTGACGATCGCTCCCGACCAACTGTCGACGATCGCTCCCGACCAACTGTCGACCCTCGCTCCCGACCAACTGTCGACCATCGCTCCCGACCAACTGTCGACGATCGCTCCCGACCAACTGTCGACCATCGCTCCCAACCAACTGTCGACGATCGCTCCCGACCAACTATCGATGCTCCCTCGCTCCCGACCAACTGTCGACCATCGCTCCCGACCAACTGTCGACCCTCGCTCCCGACCAACTGTCGACGATCGCTCCTGACCAACTGTCGACCCTCGCTCCCGACCAACTGTCGACCCTCGCTCCCGACCAACTGTCGACGATCGCTCCCGACCAACTGTCGACCCTCGCTCCCGACCAATGGTCGACGATCGCTCCCGACCAACTGTCGACGATCGCTCCTGACCAACTGTCGACCCTCGCTCCCGACCAACTGTCGACGATCGCTCCCGACCAACTGTCGACCCTCGCTCCCGACCAACTGTCGACCCTCGCTCCCGACCAACTGTCGACGATCGCTCCCGACCAACTGTCGACCCTCGCTCCCGACCAACTGTCGACCCTCGCTCCCGACCAACTGTCGACCCTCGCTCCCGACCATCCGTCCCGGCCCCGACCAACTGTCGACGATCGCTCCCGACCAAATGTCGACCCTCGCTCCTGACCAACTGTCCCGGCCCCGACCAATTGTCGACCATCACTCCCGACCAATTGTCGACCATCGCTCCCGACCAATTGTCGACCATCGCTCCCGACCAATTGACGACCATCGCTCCCGACCAATTGTCGACGATCGCTCCCGACCAACTGTCGACCCTCGCTCCCGACCAACTGTCGACCATCGCTCCCGACCAACTGTCGACCCTCGCTCCCGACCAACTGTCGACCCTCGCTCCCGACCAACTGTCGACCATCGCTCCCGACCAATTGTCGACCATCGCTCCCGACCAACTGTCGACGATCGCTCCCGACCAACTGTCGACCATCGCTCCCGACCAACTGTCGACGATCGCTCCCGACCAACTGTCGACCATCGCTCCCGACCAACTGTCGACGATCGGTCCCGACCAATTGTCGACCATCGCTCCCGACCAACTGTCGACCCTCGCTCCCGACCAACTGTCGACCCTCGCTCCCGACCAACTGTCGACGATCGCTCCCGACCAACTGTCGACCCTCGCTCCCGACCAACTGTCGACCCTCGCTCCCGACCAACCGTCCCGGCCCCGAGCCACTGTCGACGATCGCTCCCGACCAACTGTCGACCCTCGCTCCCGACCAACGGTCGACGATCGCTCCCGACCAACTGTCGACGATCGCTCCTGACCAACTGTCGACCCTCGCTCCCGACCAACTGTCGACGATCGCTCCCGACCAACTGTCGACCCTCGCTCCCGACCAACTGTCGACCCTCGCTCCCGACCAACTGTCGACGATCGCTCCCGACCAACTGTCGACCCTCGCTCCCGACCAACTGTCGACCCTCGCTCCCGACCAACTGTCGACCCTCGCTCCCGACCATCCGTCCCGGCCCCGACCAACTGTCGACGATCGCTCCCGACCAAATGTCGACCCTCGCTCCTGACCAATTGTCGACCATCGCTCCCGACCAATTGACGACCATCGCTCCCGACCAATTGTCGACGATCGCTCCCGACCAACTGTCGACCCTCGCTCCCGACCAACTGTCGACCATCGCTCCCGACCAACTGTCGACCCTCGCTCCCGACCAACTGTCGACCCTCGCTCCCGACCAACTGTCGACCATCGCTCCCGACCAATTGTCGACCATCGCTCCCGACCAACTGTCGACGATCGCTCCCGACCAACTGTCGACCATCGCTCCCGACCAACTGTCGACGATCGCTCCCGACCAACTGTCGACCATCGCTCCCGACCAACTGTCGACGATCGGTCCCGACCAATTGTCGACCATCGCTCCCGACCAACTGTCGACCCTCGCTCCCGACCAACTGTCGACCCCTCGCTCCCGACCACCGTCCCGGCCCCGACCAACTGTCGACGATCGCTCCTGACCAACTGTCGACCCTCGCTCCTGACCAACTGTCCCGGCCCCGACCAATTGTCGACCATCGCTCCCGACCAATTGTCGACCATCGCTCCCGACCAATTGTCGACCATCGCTCCCGACCAATTTACGGACCATCGCTCCCGACCAATTGTCGACGATCGCTCCCGACCAACTGTCGACCCTCGCTCCCGACCAACTGTCGACCATCGCTCCCGACCAACTGTCGACCCTCGCTCCCGACCAACTGTCGACCCTCGCTCCCGACCAACTGTCGACCATCGCTCCCGACCAATTGTCGACCATCGCTCCCGACCAACTGTCGACGATCGCTCCCGACCAACTGTCGACCATCGCTCCCGACCAACTGTCGACGATCGCTCCCGACCAACTGTCGACCATCGCTCCCGACCAACTGTCGACGATCGGTCCCGACCAATTGTCGACCATCGCTCCCGACCAATTGCCGACCATCGTTCCCGACCAATTGTCGACCATCGCTCCCGACCAATTGTCGACCATCGCTCACGACCAATTGTCGACCATCGCTCCCGACCAATTGTGACCATCGCTCCCGACCAACTGTCGACCATCGCTCCCGAACAACCGTCCCGGCCCCGACCAACTGTCGACCCTCGCTGCCGACCAACCGTCCCGGCCCCCGACCAACTGTCGACCCTCGCTCCCGACCAACTGTCGACGATCGCTCCCGACCAACCGTCCCGGCCCCGACCAATTGTCGACCATCGCTCCCGACCAATTGTCGACCATCGCTCCCGACCAATGTCGACCATCGGTCCCGACCAACTGTCGACGATCGCTCCCGACCAACTGTCGACCATCGCTCCCGACCAACTGTCGACCATCGCTCCCGACCAACTGTCGACGATCGCTCCCGACCAACTGTCGACGATCGCTCCCGACCAACTGTCGACCATCGCTCCCGACCAATGTCGACGATCGCTCCGACCAATTGTCGACCATCGCTCCCGACCAACTGTCGACCATCGCTCCCGACCAACTGTCGACCCTCGCTCCCGACCAACTGTCGACCATCGCTCCCGACCAACTGTCGACGATCGCTCCCGACCAACTGTCGACCCTCGCTCCCGACCAACTGTCGACCATCGCTCCCGACCAACTGTCGACCCTCGCTCCCGACCAACTGTCGACCATCGCTCCCGACCAACTGTCGACCATCGCTCCCGACCAACTGTCGACCCTCGCTCCCGACCAACTGTCGACGATCGCTCCTGACCAACTGTCGACCCTCGCTCCCGACCAACTGTCGACCCTCGCTCCCGACCAACTGTCGACGATCGCTCCCGACCAATTGTCGACCCTCGCTCCCGACCAACTGTCGACGATCGCTCCCGACCAACTGTCGACAATCGCTCCCGACCAACTGTCGACGATCGCTCCCGACCAACTGTCGACCCTCGATCCCGACCAACTGTCGACGATCGCTCCCGACCAACTGTCGACCCTCACTCCTGACCAACTGTAGACCCTCGCTCCCGACCAACTGTCGACCCTCGCTCCCCGACCAACTGTCGACCCTCGCTCCCGACCAACTGTCGACCCTCGCTCCCGACCAACCGTCCCGGCCCCGACGAACAGTCGACCCTCGCTCCCGACCAACTGTCGACCATCGCTCCCGACCCACTGTGGACCATCGCTCGCGCGCCTGTTCCCGCCCAATCCACCTCCCCTCAGCCGTTGCCACCCGCCCGCCCGCCCGCTCGCGTTGCCCGCTGTGAAGAACCCGTTTCCAGAAGGTTCTTCACCAACGGTCACTCATCCGGAGTTCGCTTCTCCACAACGACGTTCAGAAGCCGACTGTCACAGCACAGCGGGTTTTATGCCGGGTTTTTTTAAGTTTGTTTGTTTTGAAAATCTTTTTTTATTTTTGATTACATTCATTATTTCGATTTACACCCCTCACAAGGTACAATTAGAACATCCGGTTCATCCTTTCCCTGCTTTTACGGTGAAAAAACATTTAAATTTTTTTCGTGATGTTCAAAAAAAATCAAACAGCTTCTCACCCAGGGAACGTTGACGAACGTCCCATCGTGTGATGTCACAATGCCCAATGCTCACAGATGGCCAATCGCAATGGATCTCATTTACATATGCCTT
>JAXLNO010000270.1:260000-283899 GCA_038087875.1 Malacoraja senta | reverse complement strand
AAATCACCAGAGTTTTATTATGTTTTTTAAAAAAATGTCGCCATTTCTCTACTGCTGCCCCCGCTGGTGGCAGGGGGAGGGACTATAAAACCCGGAAGTATAGTGCCTCATTAATTCTCTGCGAGATGGAGGAGCGAGAGGGTCAGGGCTCTCTGAGCTGCGAATAACACTGAACGCACGTTTACTCGACGGTGAGTCCCCTCGATGCGGTTGTAAATTGTTTGCCAAATTGTTTGTCTTGGGTATTAAAACGTTTTCAGAAAATGTATTGGTTGTAAAGTGTTTTGCCAAATTGTCTTGGCTTTTTAAACAATTTACAGAAAATGTATTGGTTGTAATGTGTTTGCCAACTTGTCTTGCTTTTAAAAAGTTTTCAGAAAATGTATTGGTTTGTAAAGTGTTTGCCAAATTGTCTTGGCTTTTAAAATCGTTGCAACATTTTTCGGATGGATAAAGCGTGAATAAACATTTTATCAGATCAGGACTGTGTTTATTTGCAAAATTGGCGCTCATTCCGTGACTTCTGCTTAGTGGCAAAATGGCGCCGACGCCGTCATTTCCGGTTAGCGGCAAGATGGCGATGTGCACCATTTCCTGTTCGTGGCAAGATGGCGCTGACTGCAGAAGGCATAGTGGAGACGTCGTTGAATAATTCAAGGGGAGCCTTACTGCTCTGTCTATGGTGAGCGTGTTTGTTGGACGTTAATTAAAGCACGTTTTTGCTTCAGCAGCAGCAGCCTCCTACAGGAGGCTTTAAACGTTTGAATCATTCGGTTTACGCACTGTATGTTTACCACGTTCTGAAGTTACTTAGCATTTTAGTATTGGTTGTGAGAGTGTGTGAGTGTGTGAGTGTGTGTGTGAGTCTTGTGTGTGTGTGTGTTTTCAGACAATGTATGGTTGTAAAGTGTTTGCAAATAGTTTGTCATGGCTTTTTAAAATAATGTTTTTGAGAAAATGTGTTGGTTGTACAGTGTTTGCAAAATAGTTTGTCTTGGCTTTTAAAAAAATGTTTACAGAAATTGAATTGGTTGTAAAGTGTTTGCAAAAAAAATTCTTGACTTTAAAAAAATGTTTTCAGAAATGTATTGTTGTAAGTGTTTGCCAAATTGTCTAGGCTTTTAAACAGGGTTTCAGAAAATGTATTGGTTGTAAATTGTTTGCCAAATTGTTTGTCTTGGTTTAAAAATGGTTGCAACAGTTTTCGGATGGATAAAGCGTGAATAACATTTTATTAGATCAGGACTGTGTTTAATTGCAAAATTGGAGCTCATTCCGTGACTTCCGCTTAGTGGCAGGATGGCGCCGATGACATAATTTCCGGTTTGCCGGCAAGCTGGCGCCGTGTGCGTCATTTCGGTTCGTGGCAAGAAGATGGAGGGTGACGTCAAGATAGCGCTGAGTGCAGAAGACGTCGTTGAATAATTCAAGAGAGCTTAATGCTCTGTCTATGGTGAGTGTGTTTGTTGGACGTTATTTAAAGCACGTTTTTGCTTCAGCAGCAGTAGCCTCTGCAAGAGGCTTTAAACGTTTGAATCATTCGGTTTACACATTGTATGTTTACCACGTTCTGAAGTTACTTGGCATTATAGTATTGGTGTGTGTGTGTGTGTGAGTGTGAGTGTGAGTGTAAGTGTGTGTGTGAGTGAGAGTCTGTGTGTGAGTGTGCGTGTGTGTGTGTGAGTCTGTGTGTGAGTGTGAGTCTGTGTGAGTTTGTGTGAGTCTGTGTGAGTATGTGTGAGTCTGTGAGTCTGTTTGAGTTTGTGTGTGTGTGCGTGAGAGAGAGAGTGAGTCTGTGTGTGTGTGTGTGAGTGAGTGTGTGTGTGTTGAGTGGTGGTCGGGTGGAGACCGTGTCGGAATGTTGGGAGTGGAGAAAGCGTGCCATCATCTCACGGAGGCGCTTCAGCATGGTCATGGGCGTTTCTTGATGTCCATCCGGAGTCGGACATGTCGCCAAACGGAAAGCGGAGATCTGATCCCGGCGGTGGAGAGCGTCCAGCGCTCGCTGCGAGTCCTAAATGCCACCGCAACGCCCCGCAGCTCCAGCCCTTCCCCTCTGGTCCCGCTCGCTGGCTCCTGCCCCCCTCCTCCGTGATAGCCCCCCCCTCCCCAAACTCTACCTACGTCTTATCTCCGAGTTCTCCCCACATCCACACTCTCTCATCCCCCGGCCACACGCCCGCGCGGCTGTAGCTGCTGCTGCTTCCGGGCCGAGCCGAAGATCTGAGGCCTGGCTCCAAGGGCGCCGACCGCTGATGCTCCTCCGGGGCACGCAAGAAGGGAGAGGAGCGGGCAAACCTCGAGATCCTGGGGAGGGAGAGTGGTGATTAGAGGGGATAGAGGGAGAGGAGGGGAGTAGGGAAGGGATAAGAGTTATAGAGGGATGGTAGTGACAGAGAGTAGGGAAATAGAGATGTGTGGCAGGTTGGGTAGGAGGAGCGGAAAGAAGAGGGAGGAGGTGAGGAGGGAGAGTGGGGGCGGAGGTGGAATGGGGGAGAGGTGGGGAAGTAGAGGAGGGGGTAGTGGGGAGGTAGGGGAGTGGGGAATAGAAGGAATGGAGGGCAGTGGGAGGAGGGGGAAAGGTATAGTGGGGGATGGGAGTAAGGAGTGGGGGTGGTGGGGTATACAAGGATAGGCGGGGGGTGGGGTGGGGAGAGGAGTTATGGAGTCGTGGGAAGGAGTGACTGAGGGTAGGGGAAAGGAGCTGCAGAGAGAGGTGAGCGGGTTTTGGGGTAGCGGAGGTGGAGAGGGGAGAGAAGAAGGAGGGTGAAGAGAAGGGGAGAGAGTGCTAGGGATGAGGGGAAATGAGTTGCGTCTGTTGCAGTTGGGGGCTATGGGTGAGTGGTGGAATATTGCATTTGGGGACCAGGCCTTCTGTGTGACAGGGATCAAACGGGTCCCACTTAGTCCTGTTTATATTTATACACGTAGTACAATTTAGTACAAAAGCGATCGATGCCAAGTGAAATCTAGATCTGTCGTCCGCTGCACCCCGTCACCTGTCTACCCATTATCGGCGCAGAATCTCGGCTCGACAAATGAAGGTTCGAGAGCAAATTGGCTCGTCGCAACATGGCGCCACAATGTTACCAGGATTCGTGAGTCTGAGATATAGAGAGAGGTTGAGCAGGCTGGGACTCTATTCAGTGGAGCGCAGGAGGATGAACGGTAATCTTTAGGAGGTGTGTACAATTATGAGAGGAATAGATGGCTAGAGTAGGTGAATCAGGAACCAGACGACGTTGATGCAATGTGAAGGAGAAAAGATTTAATATGAATCTAGCAGTAACGTTTTCACACATAGCGTGGTGGGCGTATGGAACTAGCAGCGAGAGGAGATAGTTATGGTGGGACTATCCCAACGGTTTAAAACAGTTATTAAAGGTACACTGATAGGAGGGTTTTGGAGGGATTATGGACCAAACGCCAGGGAGTAGTGCAGCTGGTACATGTAGGGACGGTTTAACGAAGGGCATGTTCCCACGCTGTTTCTCTCCAAGGGGGCACATTGGCGCTGCTGGTTGAGCTACTGCTCCAAAACGCCAGAGACTGGGTTCCATCCTGCTCTCGTCTGCTGTATGTGTAAGTATGCGCAATCGTCCTGTGACCGCTTGAATTTCTTCCGAGTGGCCGAAGCTCCTGTTTCCAAGCTGTATTGCTAACCAAAATCAAATCACACAGGAAAGCACACGTGCCGACATGTTATCTCTCACAGTGTGCTCGCGGACAGATTACGGAGGGAGCCATCATTGAGCGAAAGACAAACACATGGTCATCCTGTGCACAGTCCGACTGTGCAAAGGAAACAGAAATTACACCTCCGAATCTAGGTCTCTCTCCCATCCTGGACACATTAACGACTGAATAGTCACAGACTAGAAATAAAGAAAAACAAAAACGGTAGAACATAAAACTTTACATATCGTACCAAACTTTCGGTCCAGTCATACAAATGGTGACTTGTAATTTCGAACCACTCCCTCTGATGGGACTATCTTGAAACCAAGAAAAAAATCTAGTGAGGAACCGATTTTAGTTCATCTGTCCAGTATTCCGCTGCCGATCCGATGGAGGGCTGAGAGGCTCACCCCAGTCCATTCCCTCTGACACCGATTAATTTCAGACCTGCGCTGCTCACCGTGTTATTGGCCGCCTGTCAGAATCATCCACGCACCGCGAAAACGAATGAATCCACTCATCCACGGAAGAATGGCTGGAACGAACCAAGCACCCATTGTTGTGACGCCGTCCTGGGGGGCCATTGCGAAAAACGCTTCCAGACGGCCTCTGCGGCAGGCGCCTCCGCATGGCCGCCGGAACCCAAGCCTCGCGGTCGGAGCCTCGCTGAACGGAGACCGGCCTCGCGGGTCGGAGTGTCGCTGGACGGTGCCCAGGCCTCGCGGGTCGGAGCCTCGCTGGACGGAGACCGGGCCTCACGGGTCGGAGCCTCCCTGAACGGAGCCTCGGGACTCGCGGGTCGGATCCTCGCTGGGACGGAGCCCAGGCCCCGTGGGTCGTAGCCACGAAGAACGGAGAACGGGCCTCGTGGGTCTGAACCCTGCTGAACGGAGCCCCGGACTAGCGGGTCGGAGTCTCGCTGGACGGAGCCCAGGCCTCGCGGTTCGGAGCCTCGCGGGCCGGAGGCATCCGGTCGGAGCCACGCGGGTCGGACTCCGCAAGTCAGAGGTGGAGCCTCGCAAGACGACGAAGTCCGTGGCCACGGCCCAGGGTAATGCGGAGCCGCCGGTGGGTCCTTGGTCTCCTCGACTGATGCGGCCCGAGTGGATCCGGTGGAGTTTGTGGAAAAGTCGGTGCGGCGGTTCGATGATGGCGCGGACCGTCGGACGAAGACGGGACACGTGGAAGTGAGGACGCAGCTGCCGGGGGAAGGAACAAAAAGGGCTCCTTCATTCATTCATTCATTCAGTGAGTCATTCCATCAGTACTACCCCACAGTATGTTTCTCCATCAGTACTACCACACAATATGTCACTCCATATGTACTATCCTCTGTCCCTCCAATAATACTAGCCTACATTGAGTCACGCTATGCGGACTACCTCAATGTGCGTTACTCCCTTCGAACTTCCCACAGCGCGTCTATCCTTCAGTACTCCCCACAACTTCAATCCGTACTCTAGCAGTGTTCTCCTGGACAGTTACCAACCAATAGTGTGTCACTCCATCAGTACAAGCCCACGGTGGGTCATTCCATCATACTAACCTCCAGTGTATGATTCAATTAGCTCTATCCCCACAGTGTGTCACTCCATCAGTCGTACGCCACAGTATTTCCTTCCATCACTACCATTCAACAAGGTACCACTCCATGAATGGGGTGGGAGATTGCAACCGTCACGTGGTCCACCTTGTTTCGACTAATGCAATCAAACCTACGTGCACAAACAAATAGATCAAATAGAACAAGTTACATAGATACATAGAAAATAGGTGCAGGAGTAGGCAATTCGGCCCTTCGAGCCTGCACCGCCCATTCAATACGATCATGGCTGATCATCCAACTCAGAGTTGACATACAACTTTAGGCTGTGCTCGCCATACGCAAGAAGAAGATGAATACTACACCACCGTGTTACTCCATCAGTGCTGACCACAACGTGTGACTCACAATGTGTCACTCGGCTAGTTCTGCCCATAGTGTGTCACTCCATCAGATCCTAGCCCGCTGTATGTCATTCCTCAGTACTACCTCCAGTGTGTCATTCCATCAGTATTACCGCAGTGTCAGTACATCAGTAACATACTTAGTTTGTCACTCCATCGCCACGGTCACACAGAGTGACACTCCATCAATACTAAGACACAGTGCGTCACTCCATTACTTCAGCCCGCACAGTGTGCCAGGCATTCCGTAACACCACCACAATATGTTACTCCATTAATATTAGGCCACAGTATGTCACTCCACCAGTACTACACCACAGTGTGTCACTCCATCAGTGAGACACCACCGTATGTCAGTCCAGCAGTAACATCCCACGCACCGTGCGTCTATCCATCAGCCATCCCCACGGTGTGTTATTCCATCAGTACTATCCCACAGCCTGTCACTCCATCAGTATTACCGCACAGTGTATTAATCCATCAATAATGCCCAACAGTGTGTCACACCATCAGTACTATCCTACGGTGTCAATTGTTAACATTACCCCGAAAGTGTGTTAATCAATCAATACTGCTCCATCGTGTTTCAAACCATTTGTAATATCCCATAGTGTGTTACTACCTCAGTTCTATCCCACAGTCTGTCACTCCATCAGTGCTAGCCCACAGTGTGTCATTCCATCAGCACTATCCCAGTGTTTCTGTCCATTCGTTCCTCCTTCCAGTGTATCATGCAATCAGTATAGCCGTTACTCCATCAGTACCATACAACAAGGTATCACTGAACCACAGTGTGTCACTCCATCCGTACTACCACACCGTGTGCCATCTATCCCATAGTGCGCCACTCAATGAATACTACCCACAGTGTGTCGGGAGTGTTCAGATCTTCAGACGACCCGGAAGCTTGGCTTCGCCTTACCGCGTACGTCGATGGGAGCCGCGCCTTGGGAGCGAGGAGCGACGCGCGACCAATTGCAGTCAGCGAGGTGGACAGTCGGAGAGCTCAGAAGGCCGCCGAGAATGAAGGGGTCCGCGGTGCGGAGGCAGGCAGGAGATGGAACTGTACGGCTAACGTTTGTCACTTTGTCGGCGTACTGCCTTGGTGAGGTATGCTACATGTTTTAAACTGGTTGTCTGCAAAACAAAGCATTTCACTATATTTCAATCTCACACATTCACACTCGCATACATGTGCTAACACTTCACTCAAGGACACACACTCATACTGTTACACACAAACAGTAACCGATGCGAGTCAGGCTGCATCTATGGAGAAGTTTAGTTTAGTTTACTATTCCATCAGTACTAACACTCAGCGTGTCATCCATCAGTACAACCCATAACCCGTCACTCCACTAGTTTTGCACCATAGTTTGTCACTCCATCAGTCCTAGCCCACTTTATGTCATTCCATCCTCCCTAGCCCCAGTATGTCATTCCATCAGTAGTACCACACAGTAGCCGTCCATCTGTAACATATTACATTATGTCACTTCCATCAGTACAACCAAACTGAATGTCATTCCATCAGTACGACGCCACAGTGTGTCACTCCATTTGCACAACGTCACAGTGTGTCAGTCCATCAGTAACACATCACTGTATCTCAATTCCATCAGTTCTACCCTACAGCGTGTCACTCAGTTCGTACCACTCGACAGCGTGTCACTCCATCAGTATTTATCCCACAGTGCATCACTCCATCAGCACTATCCCGCATTGCGTCAGTCCATCAGTAAAACACCGCAGTACGTCATTCCATCGGTACAACCCTGCGTTGTGTTAATCCATGAGTAACACACTGTAGTGTACTCATCCATCAGTACTACCCCACAGCCTGTTACTCCATCAGTTCAACACCACAGAGTGTTACCCAATAATGTACTACTCCACAGTGTGTCACTCCATCATTACTGCCCCAGAGTGTGGCATTCCATCAGTACTATGGAATAACACACGAGGTAGTGATGGTGCAATGATCAGCCATGATCACATTGAATGGCGGTGCTGGCTCGAAGGGCCAAATGGCCTACTCCTGCACCTATTGTCTGTTGTCTGTCCCACGTTATGTCACTCATCAATACGACCCCACTGTATGTTACTAAATCGGTACTATTCCACAACGCGTCACTCCATCAGTACAACCCCGCAGTGTTTCATTGGTAAAACACCGCAGTACCGCCTTCCATCAGTACTACCCGAAGCGTGTCACTTCATCAGTTATACACCACAGTCTGTCACTCCGTCCGCCCTGCTCTACTGTGTGACACTACATTAGTCCTACCCAACAGTAGTGCGTCACTCAATCTGTAATACACCACAATGTGTCACTTCATCAGAACTATTGCACAGTGGGTGACTACATTAGTATTTCCCCATGGTCTATTTCTCCATAAGTACCACCCCACTATGTGTCACTCCATTATTACTAACTCACTGTGTGTCACTCCATTGATACTACCTCACTGTGTGCCACGCTATCAATGCAACCCAGAGTACGTCTTTGCATCAGTACTACACAGCACCTCACTCCATCAGTAAAGCACCACAGTGCGTCTCTCCCTCACTAATACTCGCAAATCGCAACACACGAGTACGCCCTCACACACACGAACTTTCACACACACTCACTCTCCTTCATACACTCATATAGTCCACACGCACGCACCCTCACAGTTACTCACAATCACACACACACACAATTCGCGCAATTAGCTAACCTTGCGCAAGGCAAAGCACACTCACACATCACAAACGCCCACTCACGCATTGTCACATAGAAACATAGAAAATAGGTGCATGAGGAGGCCATTCGGCCCTTCGAGCCAGCACCGCCATTCATTGTGATCATGGCTGATGGTCCCCAATCAATAACTCGTGCCTGCCTTTTCCCCATATCCCTTGACTCCACTAGCCCCTAGAGCTCTATCTAACTCTCTCTTAAATCCACCCAGTGATTAGGCCACCACTGCCCTCTGTGGCAGGGAATTCCACAAATTCACAACTCTCTGGGTGAAAACGTTTTTTCTCACCTCAGTCTTAAATGACCTCCCCTTTATTCTAAGACTGTGCACTAAAACTCACGGACATTAACATATCCACACACAGACACTTGGACACACTTACTCACGGAGCCACTTACGGAGGCACTTGCACCTTCACGTACTCACACCCGATCACACACACTCTCATGCACTCATGAAAACTCACAAATTCTTACCCACTTGAAGTCACAATGTTATATACTTTTGCACACTGCAACGCACACGCACACACACGCTCAAATACTCCCACACTCACACTTATACCAATGCAAGCTTGCACACCATTACCACTCACAGACACACTGGCACACTCTCACTCTCTGACACTCTTATACACTCACACTCATGTGAATATGTATATGCACAAATATTCATACACTCAAACACAATCAACACTCAAACTCACATACCCACCACCGAACATTCACACAACCTTAAACATACAATCACAAGCACGCAAATACTCTCTCACACATTCTCACATGCAAGCACACACACACACACACACACATACACACACACTAACAGACATACACATGTAGGAGCACTAAGAACACGCACTTATTCTCACACACCTATTCACTAACGTACTCACGTGGACTCACTTACTGAACACCATCAAATACACGCACACTCACAGGTTTGTCACTATCAAACAATTACATACTCAAACATTCTCACAAACTCACATGACCACATATTTTCGCACATTGTCTCACAGACAAACAGCCACGCACACTCACACACGAAAACACTGCCACTATGGAACACAAATGCACTCTCCCACTCAGAGACACAGATACATTCAATCGCAATTGCATCCAGACTCCCGAATGCGCACACACACTCACATGCACACTCACGGCTTCGCGGACACATAAACACACACAAATACAGCCACTCTTACAAACTCTTACAAACTATGCCGGAATCACACACGCAGACGAGCAGCGCACACACCGGGATCCTTCTGAATTCCAAAATATGTAAATGTGTCTGTACGGTTGCGTGTGTGCATACGGCAGAATTGAAAAGAGTGCCTGTAATTTAGTAACTTTGCTGACGCCAAATTGTGGCAACACTTGTGTACTGCCTCGGTGAGGTCTGCTACATGAGTTCACTGTGGCGAAAAGACATCAATTACGGACCACATTCGTACAAAAATCTGGGGAATATTCTCCGATCTCTTGTTGTTAGCAGCGGATGCGCTCACACGTCCCAAGCTCTGAGGGGGAGATTGCTGCGAGGCAAATGAAACAAAGAGAATGCAGTGAAAATGGGATTTTACTTTGGAGTCACGTGAGTGACTACGTGAAGAACCCCGCCAGTGCGCCTGCGCGTCATTACGTCAGACGCATTGGCGCAAACGGACGCGAGGAGCAGAGCTCCTCTAGTGGAATTGTAGTTTTCAACTACAAGGTAAGTATAAATGTTTTCAAGTATTTTTGTGTCCGTTTGCTGTGGGTCTGTGGGGATTTTTCCACAGGCATCATGGAAAAAGCGGGCAAGTGGAGGAGGCAAGCGGCACAGCCGGTATAAAGTCGCAATATTGCGGTCGGCGACCAGCCGCCTCTGACCACGGTACAGTCGACATCATAGCGACTGTGGATATTGGGGCTGAAGGGAATTTAGTCAGCACCAGTGGGGCAAAGCCGATAAAAAGCTGCAGGAATGCGGTCGGTAAAGGACTGCCTCATACCCTACAACCGTCGCCGGCTGGGAGCGGGGAGAACTGTGGACTTGTGCATTAAAGAACGGAGCCAGCGTCAGTTGGGTGCTAGGCACCATACAAGTCAGGGTCATGGAGCAAGAGTCAGTTAGGATTCACCACCAAGGTTGGATACCACTTTCTGATGTGTATATTCCAAATGGAGAACCTGTACACAGGTTGCTCCAACGAAACATACTCCAGGAGGAGTGATGTCAGAACCAGGATCCAGAAGCCAGGTCAGCAGCACCTAGAATAGTGCTGCTTGATAGCACCCTCATTGATGAGGCGCGTGCACAGGGTCAGCAGAGTTTCCAAAATAAGCGAAAACGACAGCTGCCAGATGGGCTATTCCTGGCAGTACGATTTGCTGCTCTGTGAGAGTTCTGACCCTGAGTCTGACGGTGAGGCCGATACAAGCGAAGACGGCAGCTGCCAGATGTTTTATTTCTGGTAGTACGATTCGCTGCCCCGTCAGAATCAAGAGAGCCACTGGAAAGGACGTGGTCTCTGTGATCAACTATTGTGTCTACCATCAGCTCTAGTAGTTTGCGATGGATGAAAATGCCAAAAAAGCACGAGATCCCTAGGAACGGCGTATTGCTGAAAGTACTGGCAGTGAACCAAGATAAAGGGGTCAGATGGGCGAAGGCACGTAAGCCTAAGGAAAGTAAACTGCAGAGAATATTGAAGCTGCTCGGTTGATGAACAACTGCAATTTGCAAAACAATGGATGGAGGCCATGGATGGAGATGCATCAAGTGGCACTAAGGTTGCTATGTAGCGCCCACTTCAAGATGAATTGTTTCAGGAAGTATGCCATTCGGTCCACCATCAACCCAAAGTTGCAGCAACTCTGTAAAGCCCAGCAATGTGCAGTCATTCAACTTATTCTTCAGAGAAAAAACTCATGAATCGTGGGAAAGAGTTGGATAATGAGGCAAAAACAGCAAAGTTGATCACAACATCAATGGTCGTCAAGTCTGCAAAGAGGACGTATTCTTTCAGACATCATACAAAATCCTGGACCGACATCAGGAGCAAATCGACCATTGAAGCAGGTACTCAGTTGATGTACTGCAGCAGGAAAACGAAAAAGCGTGGGTTTTGCCTGCCAGGAGCCAGGGACCACAGGTCACTCAGATGACAAAGGAGGTAGGTGGACCTGGTTCTTATGGGAACATATTAAGGCAAAAACAGCCACATATTGGAAGAAAATACTTCAGTTATTATTCTGAGTATTATAGAATGGTTTCTAATTGATTCGATTCAAATACTGATTTGCCATCCAGCATGTTCCAAGCAGAACACTCCAATTTCACGTACAAATAATTGATGGAGGTTCAAGCTGAATTGAAAACTTGTTTATAAACAAGTAATTGAAAGGTCGGTTTATCAAAACCACCAAATTGTGTTTAAAATTTCTCAACCTAAAAAGGTGAGGAGTATTTTAGATCTGACAAGTTTTTAAAATTTTTGTTAAGTATAGACACTTCAAAATAGAGACTTTGAGACAGCTAAACAAATTATTTCAAAAAAGATGTTTTATGGCACTTATAGATCTGAAAGATGTATATTACTTAATGTTTGTTGATTTATAAGATAAGATTATCTAAAGGAACAATTATGGCAATTCAAAGTTCTGTCTAACGGGTTGACTTCAGTCCCTAGAAATTCACTAAATTGGTAGAACCAATTTTGCGGCTAAATTAGAGGCCAAGGACAGATGTGGATGGCTTAACTGGATGATGTCCTAATTAGGACGAACAAGAGAATTCGTGAGTTATCTCTCTCAAATTATTCAAACCACTTTTAAAAGTTGGGTTTAATTCATCCAGAGAGAAATTAAGTTAACGATACTTAGAACAATTAATTATTTGATTCAATTAAAAAGGTAGTAATTTACCCAGGGTAAAGGGTAAAGCTAATTGATGGTTGTATTAATAATAATAATAATAATAACTTTTATTTATATAGCGCTTTTCAGGACTCAAAGTCGCTTTACATTGAGAGTCACGAATAAACAATAAGACAGAGATGCAAAGGGGAGGGGGACATGGGACTAAGGGTATGCAGAGGTGAAGAGATGGGTCTTGAGGCGGGACTGGAAGATGGTGAGGGACTCAGAATTTCGGATCAGTTGTGGGAGGGAATTCCAGAGCCTAGGAGCTGCCCTGGAGAAGGCTCTGTCTCCAAAAGTGCAGAGGTTCGATTTCGGAATGGAGAGGAGACCGGCTGATGTGGATCTGAGGGACCGTGAGGGCTGGTAGGGGGAGAGGAGGTCAGTGAGATAAGGGGGGGGGGCAAGTGGTTGAGGGATTTGTAGGTGAGGACCAGGAGTTTGTAGATGATCCGGTGGGAAATGGGAAGCCAGTGGAGTTCTTTGAGAACTGGGGTGCTGTGGTGCCAGGATTTAGTGTGGGTAATGAGTCGGGCGGCTGCATTCTGGACCAGTTGGAGTCGGTTGATGTTGGTGGAATTGATGCCAAAAAGCAGTCCTGTCGGGAGGAGATGAAGGCATGGATGAGTCTTTCAGCAGCGGGGGTTGTGAGAGAGGATCTGATTTTGGCAATGTTGCGGGGGTGAAAAAATGATGTTTTGACAACATGGCGGATGTGAGGCTCAAGGGAGAGGGTTGAGTCAAAGATCACGCCAAGGTTGCGTGCCTGAAGAGATGGGGAGACAGTGGTGCCGTCAATAGTGTGAGTGGGGTTGTTAATTTTAGTGAGTGTTGATTTGGAGCCAATGAGCAGAAATTCTGTTTTGCTACTGTTTAATTTAAGGAAGTTGAGTTGCATCCAAGATTTGATGGCTGATAGGCAGGAGTTGATATGGGAGAGTTGGTGCTGAGATAGATCTGGGTGTCATCAGCATAGCAGTGGAAGTCCAGGTTGAAGTGACGGGGTATATGACCAAGGGGGAGGATGTAGATGATGAAGAGGAGGGGACCAAGAACGGAGCCTTGGGGAACGCCTTGAGTGACAGTGGCTGTGGCAGAGGTGTGATTATGGAGAGAGATGAAGTGGGATCGGTTGGAAAGGTAGTAACGGAGCCAGCTGAGTGCAGACCCTTCAATGCCAAGGTCCCTAAGTCTGGTGAGCAGGATGTTATGATTCACGGTATCGAAGGCTGCACTCAGGTCGAAGAGGATGAGGATATTGAGGGAGCCAGTGTCAGCAGAGGTAAGGAGGTCATTGAGGACTTTGAGGAGAGCAGTTTCTGTGCTATGGAGGGGGCGGAAGCCAGATTGGAGGGGTTCGAATAGGTTATACGCTAGGAGGTGGGAATGGAGTTGTGACGCGACGATACGCTCCAGGGTTTTTGAAAGAAAAGGGAGGTTTGAGATAGGGCGGTAGTTAATGAGAGAGGAGGGATCAAGACCAGGTTTCTTGAATTTAATCTTTTTATTTGAATTTCACGGCAATTTACATACATACAATAAAAACAGACAGTAATAATCAAGGCATAATTGTACAACAGTATGTAAGCGATCCTCAAAACCCTTACCCTTACCCACCTTCAACCCACCCAAGTCAGGTCGGAGCCAAACGGGGACAAACAACACTCACATACGTACACATCCACACACAAATGGTAGAATAGACGAAACGAAATGTGCTATATAAAAATAAAAATAGAAAAAATAACAAATAAAAAAAAATATATATATACATATATATCTAAATAAACAATTGTAGGGTGGGGGGTTAAGGGGAAAGCAGCTGCTGAAGTACAAAACGATGATGGAGAACACTCAGTCCTCTTCCGAGTCCGGGGACAAGGTAAGAGAGTTAACCAGTTCAAAGAAACGGTTCCATGTATCTAGGAATGTCTTGGTAGAGCCTTTGAGAGAGAACCTAAGTTTTTCAGATTGTAAAGCACCTCCTTAATCCAACGGGCGTGTGTCGGGGGACAGGTGAGCCTCCAACTAAGCAAGATCAGTCTCCGGGCTAACAAGGTTGTAAAAGCTAGGACCCGTTTCACCGCAACAGAGAGGTTGGTATTGGGAGGGGTACCGGAAATGGCTGACATTGGATTTGGAAGAATAGTCTGGTCGTAAGCTCTGCTTATCAATTCAAAAGCACTCCTCCAAAAGGCTGCTAGCTTAGGGCAAGACCAAAACATGTGGCTATGGTTGGCAGGAGATTGACTACATCTGTTACAGGTGTCATTGACAGCTGGGTACATTCTAGCTAATCTTGTATTTGTATAGTGGACTTTGTAAAGGACTTTGCATTGGATTAGGCCATGACGGGCGCATATGGAAGAAGAGTGGATCAAATCCAAGGCAGAGTCCCATTGCTGGTCTGTTAATTGCGTATTCAGCTTTCCCTCCCACGCAGCTTTTAATGAGGTATGAGATTTCAATAAAACCGACCCTAGCAAATTATACAAACTAGAGGTGCATTTCTTCCGATTGGGGTCTAAAGCTAAGATGATATCAGTCAGGGTTTCAGGAGGGCGATTTGGGAAGTAGGGAAATGTCTTCTTCACAAAATCCCTAATCTGGAAAAACCGAAAAAGGTGGGAGTTTGGGAGGTTGTAGTTAGACGAGAGCTCCGTGAAAGATGAGAAGATACCATCCTTATATAGGTTTTTAATGCTACTGATGCCATTACTATGCCAGGTTTTAAATGCGTGATCTATACTTGAAGGTTTAAAAATGTGATTTTTAAGCAGTGGGGTCAAGATGGAAGGACCCTGTAAACCGAGGTTTTTCCTAAATTGAGGGAAAGGGACACAATTGGGCCTGCACCCACAGATGTTATAGAAAGGGGGAGTTGGGAGCATAGGACAGACCGCAATGGGAGACGTGAACTCGCCTTTTCCATATATACCCAGATCGGTGGGTGCTCGCAATCAACATTCATCCAATACAGGAGTTTTTGCAAGTTAGCTGCCCAGTAGTATCGCCTAAAATCAGGGAGGGCCAAACCGCCATCACTCTTAGGCGACTGCAGTATCGCATTTCGGATTCTGACAGGTTTGCTACCCCATAAGAATTTAGATATTGTCCTTTCTAATTTGTCAAAAAAAGATTTGTTGATAAGTATGGGGACATGCTGGAAAAGATACAGGAATTTGGGTAGCACAACCATCTTAACCAGATTTATCCGGCCCACGAGGGATAGCGGTAAGACTGACCAGCGATCAAAATCTTTTTCGGCTTTCTCAACCAGAGGCAAAAAGTTTGTGCGGAACATATCAGATAAGGGTATTGTGATAAAAACGCCGAGATAGCGAAACCCATCCTCTGCCCTTTTGAATGAGGTTAAAGAGCGAGGGAGCTGCTTAGCCGGTAAGTTAATCGGTAATAGCTCACTCTTTTGGTAGTTAAGTTTATAACCAGAATATGCACCAAACCGTTCTAAAATATTCATAATCACAGGGAGAGAACTGACTGGGTTCGAGATGTACAGGAGCAGGTCATCCGCATACAATGAGACTTTATGAGTTGTGTCAAACCGTGTAATACCTTTAAAGCCCTTCTCTGCGCGTAACCAGACCGCCAGGGGTTCTATCGCGACAGCAAACAAGAGTGGAGATAACGGGCAACCCTGTCTGGTATCTCTCTGAAGTGTGAAGTGGGGCGGCAGTATGTCGTTTGTTTGTACTGAGGTCACCGGGGACGAATATAATAGGCTCACACAGAGAATAAAACTGTTACCGAGGCCAAACCTATCCATCGCTTCATATAGGTACATCCACTCGACCCTGTCGAAGGCCTTTTCGGCATCGAGGGAGACCACCATCTCCGGGGTCTCATTACTCGAAGAGTGAATGATGTTAAGGAGACGCCTAGTATTATGGGAAGACTGTCGGCCAGCTATAACCCCTGTTTGATCCAACGAGATAATAGAGGGCATCACTCGCTGAAGACGGAGCGCAAGGGCTTTAGAAAGGATTTTGAGGTCCACATTCAAGAGTGAGATTGGTCTATAGCTACCACAAAGCAGGGGATCTTTCTCCTTTTTAAGAATTAGGGAGATGGTAGCCCACGACAAGGTGGCCGGTAGGCGACGATGTAAAAACGCCTCATTGTACATATCTCTCAGGACTGGTGCAAGGAGGTCAGAGAAAGCTTTGTAATAATCTACCGAGAAGCCGTCAGGGCCGGGTGACTTTCCGCTTTGCAGCGATGTGATGGCTGCTTGGACCTCAGCTACAGTTATGGGACCACCCAAGTCTCTCATGGCTTCTTCGTCAATTCGAGGAAGCGTCATACTACTGAACATGTCACCTGCAGTGGGGGGACAGTCGGAAGTGTATAGTTCAGTGTAGAAGTTAGCAAATGCTTCATTAATTCTGAGAGGGTCAGTATGAGTCTCCCCTGAGCTGGATCTAATGGCTGGAATTAGCCGTGACGTCGCCTCTGTTCTGGCCTGATGGGCCAAAAGCTTTCCAGCTTTATCCCCAGATTCAAAAAAGTGTTGCCTAGATTTAAGCAGTCGTAGTTTGGCTTTATTAATGGATATGAGGTCAAAGTCTGTTTGTAGCCTAAGGCGTTCTCTATAGAGATTAGGGGTTGGGTCAGATGCATATTTGTCATCAATGTCCTTTATTTTTTGTAACAGATCTGCCGTTTGGAACGTCTCGGTTCTTTTCAGGTTGGAGATAAAGGAAATGAGTTGGCCCGTAATATAGGCTTTTGAAGCTTCCCAAAGTATACCTCTTTCTATGTCCGGCGAGTCATTCAGCTAAAAATATAGGGTGATTTGGGAGTGCAAGAATTGCATGTAGTGAGCCGCTGCTAATAATGAGGAGTTGAACCTCCACTTAAAGGGGTTAGTTCGTTTACGAAAATGAAGATCAAGGGCGGTCGCAGCATGATCTGATATTACGATGCTATGGTACTCACTGGATTTGATTTTGGAAAGCAATCTATTATCTAAGAGAAAGAAGTCTATACGGGTAAACGTACGATGTACGTGGGAGAAAAATGAAAATAATTTAGTCGTGGGGAATATAAATCTCCATTGATCTGTGGAGCCCCAGTTGTTTGGCAAGAACATGCAGAGTCTTACCGGATTTAGTTAAAGTAGAGGCTTTATTCGAAGATCTATCCAGTATAGGATCTTGGACCAGGTTAAAACCTCCACCTACAATGACATCGTAATTTTCAATATTTTGGAGAGATGTAAAAAATGTAGTTATAAATGAGCTGTCATCCCAGTTGGGTCCACACATGCTTGCCAATATGACAGGTGTGTCTTGCAATTTGCCCGACACCATGACAAAGCGACCAGCAGGGTCTTCCACAGTTTTCTGTGGTTCGAACTTAATGTTCTTACGAATCAGGATAGCGGTGCCCCTAGCCCTATTATTAAATTTCGAGTGAAATAGTTGACTAATCCAGCCTCTCTTAAGCCGTGTTACCTCTCTGTTGCGAAGGTGGGTCTCTTGGATAAAGAATATATCGCCTTTGAGCTGTTGCAAATGGGCCAAGATCCTATCAGTTTTGGTAGGACATCCCATCCCTCTCACGTTCCACGAGACAAATCTAAGAGTATCGTTTGTGTTGGTCATTTTTAGCTATATGGATAATGCGCTGTAGTTCTGCAAAACGAGACGGAAGAGCGCATCGAAGCCAGCTGCCGAGAGTGGGGATGGGGAGGGGGAGGGGGGAAATATATATATATATATACATATATATATATATATATATACATATGTGAAGTAAAATAAAATTAAAAAAAAAAAAAAAAACAAACAAGAACAAAAACATACACACACGGCAAACAAGTGGAACACATATCATTTAACCATCTTTCAAACATGAGTCTCCAGACCTGAGATCCCCCATGTCTCAACTGAACGTTAAGTGCCCATTGCACCAAGGTGCGTTGTCCTCGCCTCCGCATGGAGATATCCGATCTTAACTCCCTATATCACAGCTTCCCAAAGCGACGGAGTCACTCAGTGTCGATAAGGTAACATGAAATAAAATAAGTATAGTAATAGTAATAATGACGATGATGATAATAATTTGAAAAACAGAGAGTAGGAATAAAGTTAGATAAACATACATTGATAAATGCAAAGTTAAAATAATAACCATAGTGGTTGCACTGCCAGTACCATTGCTAACACTAATAGTATTAATAGCAAAGCATATTAACAAAATGGTGATACTAAATAAACCGGCTAACGTGTAAGTGGAGCCAGAATAACTTCCTTTGGTGTTGCATAGTATGTCTTAAAATCGACAAAGTATAAAGAGAGAGTTGGCGTTGGAGAAGTTAGCAAATTACAAACTGAGCTGTTGGATTAAAGCGCAACGCTAAAGGCATCAATTATGTTTTGTTAAACAAAAAAGGCATAAGATAAGATTTGTATAACACAGCCCTGGCTGTAATGAGTTATCAGCCCCAGACAGTTCGTTATGAAGATTAGTATAAGCAAACTAGCCAGGTGCTGACATCATTAGCGGCCAGCTGCTAAGAACAGGAAGGCAGAGACCAAATCACAAACCACAAAGTGGGTCCTTTAAGCCCAGCTTTATAGCATATGCTGGTGAGGGACCCCTGAAGCACGATTACACCTAGACAATATAAGAAAAAGTTGATATAAAATATTCACAAATCCTGGTGATTTCTTACCAGCCTCATACATTTCGAAACCGGGGTCTAGCATAATCAGCAATGCTGAACGCTAACCATAGCTAGTTATTAGGAACAGTCAAGCTAAAGTTAGTCCATGTAACCATAGGTTAACCGGGCCCCTGTGCCACTCGAATATAGACGTACTGAACGAAGTCAGTCATCTGTGGGTCGCGGTCTGCGTCGACGGTAAGATGAAATGAAAGCCTGAGCGTCCTCGGGAGATGTTAGTCGTCGCCTCTTTCCCTCCCCGGACATTATGAACAGCTTGGCTGGATAATGAAGGGAGGGTTTGAAACCCAGGTTATACAGCTCCTTCATTGCGTCTCGGTACGCGAAGCGTTGTTCAACTATCTCGGGAGAGTAGTCTTCGAAAATGTGGAACGGGGTATCTTTGTATTTCAGCTTACCCCTCTGCCTCCGAGCCTCACGTACCACCAACTCACGGGTCTGGTATCTATGAAAGCAGATCACAACTGCTCTGGGTTTCTCACCAGGGCTTGGCTTGGCTGTTAGCGTACGGTGGGCTCGGTCTAGCTCCGGGGCTGATTCCAGTATGTGTTCGCCAAGAGTCTCGAGCAGAAGTTGAGAGGAAAAACGCTGTTGTTTGGGAGCGCTCGATATTCTCGGGAAGACCCACTATCCTTATGTTATTTCGGCGACTCCTGCCTTCCAGGCCGATAAGCTTAGCCTTTAGCTTGGCGTTGTCTTCGGTCACCGTAGTTAACATTAACGTTATAGCTCGTATATCTTGGCTAGTGGTAGCGGCAAAAGACTCTAATGACGAGAGACAGTGTTGGTGGTCTAACATAGTGGTCTGGATATTGTCCAGCTTCGTTTCCAATTTGGTAAACGCAGTGTTGAATTCTGCCAGTAACAATACCTTTTGTTCTGTTAACATGGCTGGTCGTCGGGTCTTCTGTCTTTTGCTCCGCTTTCTTCCCTTTGTTTGGCATCTTTACAGCATAGAGAGGTACTGACAATGATGTTTAAATGTTTGTGGGTGGTTAAAAAACTTAGACTGAGCTGTAATAAAAGTTGGAGGTGAAAAGGTCGGGAGCGTGGAAAAGTGCGACTACTCCATCATGTCGCCCCCACCGGAAGTCTAGACCAGGTTTCTTTAAGATTGGTGTGACAGCAGCAGTTTTGAAAGCAGAGGGGATAATTCCTTGGGACAATGAGGAGTTGAAGAGATTAGTGAGGTAGGGGCAGAGAGCGGGGAGGCAGGACTTCAGCAGGGGAGTGGGGAGAAGGTCGTGGGTTTGGAAGAGCTGATGAGTTTGGAGATTTCAGTAGGGGTGACCGGATCAAACTGGGAGAGGAAGCAGTGAGGGGGAGGGGTATGGAGATCAGCGGAGATGTTGAAAGGAGGGGCCTTTGTAGGTGGTGGAGTAGATGCTGGGAAGTCAGGACAGGGGATAAGGATTGATAGATGGTGCTGATTTTGTCAGCAAAAAAGTGGAGGAATGAGTTGCAGAGATCCGGAGTGGAGGTAGGGAGAATTTTGGCTCGAGGGTTGAGGAGGTTGCACACTGTGGAGAAGAGGGTTCTGTGGTTTAGGCAGGGGTCGGTAAATATGGAGGAGAGGTATGCAGATTTAGCAGCAATGAGGGCATCGTTGTAGGCAGTGAGGTGGAGTTAGTAACCTTCATGGTGGACTGTGAGAGGTGATTTCTTTATGAGTCGTTCAAGTCGGCGACCAATCTGTTTCAGCTTACGAAGTGCAGGTGTGTACCAGGGTGAAGATTTATTAAAAGTTACGGTTCTTGTTTTGAGGGGAGGCAGAGTGTTAAGGGAGGTAGACAAGGTGGAATTGAGATGGTTTGTGAGATCATCAGGTGAGATGTGGGTTGAGTCCAGGGGGAGAGTGGTGGAGAGCAGGTCAGAGAGATGGTGAGGGTCGATGGATTTTAGATTACGGAAGGTGATTTCTCGGAGGAAGCGGGGGAGAGGTGTCCGAGAAGGGATGGTGAACCGTATAAGCTTATGATCAGAGAGGGGGAAGAGGCATGGATGGAGGTCGAGTACCGGTTGATTTGTGGAGCAGACCAGGTCAAGGATGTGACCTTTGTCATGAGTGGGAAACGTGACGTGCTGAGTGAGAGAGAAGTTGTCAAGTAGAAAATCGAATTCAGATGCGAACTTGCAGGTGGGGGAGTCCATATGAATGTTTAAGTCACCAAGTAACAGCAGACGTGGGGTGAGAGATGAGACAAGTGTGAGGAATTCAGTGAAGTCAGATAGGAAGGAGGGGTTTGGTTTAGGTGGCCGGTAAATGAGGATGACTGTCATGGAGGAAAGGGGTTTGAAGGCAAGGAATTCAAATGATGCTACTGGGGGGAGGGTGAGTTCAGCGATCGGAAAGTTCTGGTTGAAAATAACAGCGAGGCCGCCTCCATGGCGGGAGGGGCGGGGCTTGGAACCATAATTAAATCCAGATGGGGATGCTTGGTAGAGGGAGAAGAAAACATTGGGTTGTTTCCAGGTTTCAGTGAGCAGAAGGAAGTCAAGAGTGTTGTCAAGGATTAGTTCATGGAGGGCAAGGGCTTTGTTGTTGAGCGACCGGGTGTTGAGGAGGGCAAAGTTGGCATTGTGAGAGGGTGGAGGGATGGGGGCAGGCTGGTGAGATCTGAAGTTGTCCCAGTTGACAGTGCATGTGGTCAGCTGGAATGGGGGTGATACGGTTGAGGGGGGGGGGCAGAGCGTGATAGTGAGCAGATGGATGGAATGGAATGTCCATGGCCGAAGCAAACAAGCTTGCGTCGAGAGCCTCTGTGGATGTAAAGGGGTCGACGCAGAAGTCCAAACTGTTTAATGATTGGGATGCAGGATGGGGTGTGATTTTTGGAGAGACCAGTCAGCCGCAGAGCCGAGTATTTGATCATGATGAGGAGCACAAGCAACTGCAGGAAGCAGCAGAGAGGTTGTCCAGCGGTGTGGGCGCAGAGAGGTGTCCAGCAGAGAAGTCGAAGAGAGGTGTCCAGCAGCGATGGGTGTCCGGCAGCGAGGGCCCGGAGTGGCCGTCCAGCGGTGCAGCTGCAGAGAGGCAGCCAGCGGTGCAGGTGGAGAGAGAAGCCAGCGGTGGGTGAGCAGAGAGGCCGTCAGGTAGAGCGGGTGGAGCGAGCTGTCCTGCAGTGAGGGAGCAAAGAGGCCGTCCAGCAGTGCAGGTGCAGCGAGGCGACGAGCAGTGCAGGTGCAGAGAGGCCGTCCAGCGGTGAAGGTGGAGAGAGGCGTCCAGCGGTTCAGGTGGAGAGAGAAACCAGCGGTGGGTGAGCAGAGAGGCCGTCCCGTAGAGCTGGTGCAGCGAGGTGACCAGCAGTGAGGGAGCAAAGAGGCCGTCCAGCAGTGCAGGTGCAGCGAGGCGTCGAGCAGTGCAGGTGCAGAGAGGCCGTCCAGCAGCGCAGGTGCAGGGGCCGTCCAGCGGCGCAGGTGCAGAGAGGCTGTCCAGTTTGGGGGTGCACAGAGATCCAGCTGGTGCAGGGAGGTGTCCAGGGAGGTGTCCAGCGTCGATGGTGCACAGACAGGTAAGAGGTTACAAAAGAGGGGGGGGGATGTCGGGCGGAGATCCGGCGAACAGTCAACGCCAGCGTCCTCTCCGGGCAGCGTGCAGGGTTCTAGCGGCTAGCGGTGTAGGCCGCAGGGCGATCGTTCCACGGTTAGAAACGGCCAAACGCCGGAAACCACCGCAAGCGCCGGAGACCACCGCAACCTACAGTGGTCCCTCGTCGAGTGGTGGGTCGTGGCTTCGTCCGAGGTCGAATTTACCGCAGTCGTCAAACTCGCTATAGGGAGTCGTCAATTCGACTCAGCTCCACTGCCGCCATTTTTCCGTATTAAACAGTTGGAAAAGCAACAATCTAAATTAAGGCAGGTGGCCAGCTTGTTAGGAGAATTAGTGTTATTTCCAGCAATACAATATGGGCCATTTGGGCTACCAGCAGCTGCAGAGTGCAAAAAGAAAAAAACACTAAGATGCATGATGGCCATTATTTGATAGGCCATGCAATTAAACAACAAATGCTGCTTCTGATTGCAGTAGTGGATTTAACATGTTGTCAGTAGTTCAAGCAAGATACGGATTGAACAGCCTTCCATGGTCTTAACAGACTGATATCAGTGTACTAGGATTGGTGCCACTGAAAAAGTATCCATCTGTGGACAGATGGAATATGGAAGAAGTATTATTTTACAGACATGGAGAATCGACGTTTGAAAGTCTATTGGAAGGCTTATGAGCTACAAGCTTGTTGTTAAATACAACTAATCTGCATGTTCAGTTTCAAATTAACAGCACTGCAGCAATGGCATGTATTAATTGTATGGGTGGAATTTCCATGATAAACAAAGAATGGATGTTTAACCTTAAGATTTTTTAATGATATAATAGTCAAATTTGGGAAGACAGATATGACTTGTTTCCATCAGCACTCAATCAAGACTCAATCACCAGTTACAGAGATATGTGTTATGGGACTACATCGGGAGACAGTAGCGATGGATGTTTCTCGCTCTATTAGGATGGTATGTTGTTATATGCATTTTACTTCATCCTGTCTCATAAATCGGTGTCTGCTTAAAACGAAGCAGTATGCTGCCTCTGGGGTATTCGTGGTACCAGACGGGTCTACACAGCCATGGTTCCCTTTGATATTGAAATTTATGACACCGTTTCTGATAAATGTTCCCAAAAGAAAGAAGTTTCTGGTGTATTCAATAATTGGAGAGTAACATCCGTCATATGCCTGTATGGATGCGGGGTTTAAAAAAGAGGATTGTCTTGGCATGCTGTGGACGCGCTTACAGCAGTCTGGCGGAAGAGTACTCAAAAGAAGTACATTTGGGAATCTGAGTTGTGACTCTGTAAATACTGCTTTCCCATTAGGTAAAGAATGAGGGGAAAACATTTCTGTGTATAACAG